>CM077095.1:115317123-115541848 GCA_039513925.1 Platanthera zijinensis | reverse complement strand
TTGTGTGGGACCGAGGCAATGTCGTTGCAACTCGACATCAATAAACAAAATGATATGTTTGGATATGATCGACAGGGGATATGAGTTGTTTTTGAAATTACATGTTTTAAAAGCATCACTAGGAGGTTGGTGGGGGGCAAAGAGGAAGTTATCATGGCCCTCGGGAAACGGTAGACGGATTAAGGCGAAGGCGATAGTTCGGCTTTCTGCCTAAATTCAATCATGGAGAGTTACATTTTATTTCGAGGAGCTAAAATTCTGTGTGGAGTAATACGCGAAACTTGAATGGTTGTATTTTGGAGAACTTAGCAATCAGAGGGTCGGGAGGAAGATGACCAGTTGTACTCTCGCGCATTGTCGGTATGAATAGTGCAAATGGGCGCAGAGAATTGAGTACCAGTCTCAAGAATGAATGCCCGGAAGACGCGGGGGGAAGCTCAGATCGATCGCGAAGAAGATACAACCACGTCATGCACGGAATAATCATCAATAAAGGTCACGAAATAGCGATAGCCAGAAATACTAGAATTTGTACGGACCCCATATATCGGAGTGTACTAAAATAAAAGGAGAGGAGCTCCGAGTACAATTAGAAGGAAATGATGCACGTGGCTGTTTGCCAAAATTACATGTTTCACATTGAAAATAGGAAGAGATACATCCGGAAGAGCCTTCTGGAGGACAGGTAGAGGAGCATGACCAAGACGTCGATGCCAATCGGAAAGATGATACAGATGCGAGGAGAGTAGGAGAGGCGTCAAGAAGGTAGGAGCCCATTCTGCAGTCGTCCCTTACCAATGATAGTCCGCGTCTGCTGATCCTGTATCAGACAAGAAGAAGAAGTAAAGGTCACGAGCAATATAAATCAGAAGTAAGGCGCGACCAACAGAAAGTAAATTGAACGGAGAGCCCGAAACATGAAGAGTCGAGCGGAGGTGGTGAGAAGGGTGAGAGATATATCAGCACATCCAGAGACAGGGACGGAGGCGCCATTGGCCACAGTAATGTACTTCGGTGGTGAGGGGAAGAAAGTACTGAGGTGGCCGACCAGAGGTGATGTGGTGATTAGCACCCGAGTCGAGGATCCATTGCGGGACAGAGGAAAGGTAGGTGATACCTTCATTGGAGATGGAGGCAGCGGAGGCAACTGAGGCTGGCGGGCGGCTGAGCAGGCCCTGAAGATGCTGAAGCTGGAGGCGAACCTCGTCGAGGCCTGGATGAGTGGAGAAGAGTCGGTGGCAGCAATAGAGGCCTGCGGACGAGGAGGGCGACCATGCTTGCGATAACACGTGGCCTAAAAATGCCCATCTTTGCCACCAGAATGAGCACTTAGGCCGAGGGCCGTCCACCTCGAACACGTCCCGAGAATCAGAGCGGCCTTCATGGACAGAGGAGGGAGGAGGCAGTAACGGTGGAGGTACCTGCTGGATAAGAATCGGAGAAGGAGGTCCAGACACATCCGGAGGCGGGGTGACTTTGAGAAGCATGGAACACACATCTGAGAAGGACGGAGTAAACAATAGAAGAGAGGATGTGAGCCCGAACACTGTGAAGGTGAATGGTGTGTAGCCGAGCCATCATCATGGCTATACCCACAGCTTCCTTTTGGACACGTTGGGCAGCAAGGTCGCCAGTAGGAGGCTGATGTTGGATCCATGCCCTCGACCAAAGATCGAGCCTGAGCAACAAAGGAAGTCAGATCGGTCGTACCACTGCTATCGAGGGCCTGGAGAGCAGTGATAATGTCATACAGATGGTGCAGACTATCCTTGCCGGAGTAAAGCGTATGGAGCTCGTCCCACATTCCTTTGGCCGTCTCGTGGTACATGGCCAGGCGCGATAGGATTCGCTATCAAGAGAATTAAGTATCCATGTCTGCACATGCCATCATTACGTAACCAATCATCAGAGGAGTATCGGTAACCACCTGGGTCAAGTGATGAAGAAACCCCTTGGACTGTAGGACCCGGCAAACAGAATGTGCCCATTCAACAAAATTCTTCTTGCAGTCAGAGAGATAGTCGTAATACGAAGTTCTTCCCTGATGTCAGGAAGAGAGGCCGGTCGGTCTGTAGGAGGAGCGATGGCCGGCCGGTTGATTCAGCAGAAGATCCCATAGAGGAGGAGAGCGGCTAGGAAGGCACACCGGTAAAGAGAGAGAGCCGCGCGACTAGAGACAGCAAGCGGTCAGAGACAGTTCCGCCTGGTCACGATGGAAAGATACCAGTGGCAGGAGGACGCCGCACGACAGAGACCGGATAGAGATCAGCAGACAGAGACAATTCCGCACGGATAGCAGGAGAAGAGGACCACGACCTAAATGCGGGAGGCAACAGTCCGCCGACAGGTCAGGCTGAGCATAGCAGCGGTCAGAGACAGAAGCTACGAGCGGGCAGAACGAAGAGAACCGCGAGTAAAGATCACTCAAAGCGGAGAGAAGAGACCGCGAGTAACAACACTCAAGCGGAAGGAGAAAAGGGGGCCGAGCGAGCAACAGTGAAGAGGCCGGGAAGGAAGCTGCGAGAACCAGACCGCTGCGAGAACCCAGACTGCTGCGAGAACCAGACCAGCTGCGAGCGAACCAGACCGCTGCGAGGAACCAAACCGCTGCGGGCAAGAGGCAGGCCGCGGCGAGAACAAGGCGCAGCATAGAGGGCCAGAGCCAGATTGAAGAGAGCAGGCACCGGCGAGAAGATGCAACGGCAAGAGGCAGGCGCTGCGAGAAGAGGCAGGCCGCAGGCGGTCACGACCAGCGACCTAGCAGATCACGACCAAAATGCGCGAGATGGGAAGTCCGCTCGGTCAGGTGGACAAGCCCGCGGATAGAGAGGAGGCGGGGAGGAGAAGCCCGGAGAGGAGGTCGCGAGTTTACCACTCAAGCGACAAACCGGAACAGACCGCACGGGAAGAGAGCCCGTAGCGGATAGGATAAAGAAGTGGGGAGAAGAGGGCCCCACAGGACAGAGCAGACAGAGGCTATAGAAGACCAAGGAGGAGGGTGGAACCCCGGAGAGGAAGAGGGAGTGGAAATTGAGGGACAGATCGCTGGAAGCTGGAGCGGCCAGGGAGAGAAGCGGATAGGAGAGGGAGACTGCAAGAAGAAACCGCCCGACGCAGGTGGTTTGACACGGAGAGCCGCCTAAAGGAGGACCTTTGCTCTGATACCATGTAGAGGGAAAAAAATCCACCTTGTATATATGTTCACTTGTCTAGAATACAAAGAATGAATACAAATATATAGACAAGAAGAAGAGAGAGCAAGGCCCTATACACAATGTGGGACTAAAGAGGAGAGAGAGAAATAACAATAGAAAAACTAAATGGGCCTAGTAAGTGGGCTTCTTCAACAAGTTTTAACATTTAAAAAAATGTAAATCAGGACGACGACGGGGTAAAGAAAACGTTGGTTCAGCTGTACCGGCTCAGCGCTAAACAACACCTCTAAGAGTAAGCGAACAAAAAAAATAAAGTCTTACGTCTTTTTATGTTACAACCTCCTGCGCCTATTCACAAATGTCCATAGATGTGCAATTTTCCTCCAGTTAATACTAATACAACCTCTAAATCAACAAATTACTTAATTTTATTTATTTTTATAGTATTATTTATATAAATAAATATATTAGATATGGTTTGCCACCCACGAAGAGGCCTAATTTATCATCCCAGCATGACGATACTTTAACTATACGATCGTTACGCACGACACCACTCAGTCGTCGTCGCCTCTCAAATACAACTTTAGTCTTTCTCCATTTACCTAGAACTCAGTCTGTTATTTTCATTCTAAATAGTAACCGACACCATTAAGATGCGCCACCTTAACCTTAAATGGACCCGACCAACGAAATTTGAGCCTCCTCGGGAAACAATTTTAAGCGATAATTGAATAACATAATAATTGTCCCGACTAGAACTATTTTTTCTTCAGACATCGATCATATCATACTTCTTTGTCTGCTCCTTATAAAATTTTGAATTCTCATATGCTTGCATCCTAATCTCCTCTAATTCATTTAATTGTAGAAATCTCTTTTTGCCAGCGTCTTGGAAATCATAATTAATTTTCTTTTTCGCCCAATACGCAATGTTCTAGCTCTAGAGATAGGTGACATGATTTCCCGTAGAGTAGCCTATAAGGGGTCAAACCAATTGGTGTTTTAAAAAGCAATGTGATCGGGCCATGGTGCATTGTTAAGTTTTTGAGACCAATCTCTACGAGTAATGTTAACTGCCTTTTCTATTTTTTTAAACTCTGCTAGCTTATTTGTTTGGGGATGATAAGACAGTGCGGCCTTATGTGTCACCTCATATTTTTTTAGTGGTGAAGCGAATCGGGGTATTGCAGAAATGACTCCCTTCATCTCTAATAATTGCTCTCAGTATCCCAAATCGATTGAATGCTAAATTTTTTTAGAAAATTCAGGACTATTTTAGCATCGTTTTAGTTGTCTTGATCGCTTCTACCCACTTAGATATGTAGTTAACAACCAATAGAATATATATAAATTCCCATTTGAGTTCACGAATGGGCCCATAAAATCTATGCGCCCCATACATCAAATTATTCAACTTCTAGCATTATGTTCATGGGCATTGCATCATTTTCCATAAGTTCCCATCTCGTTGGCATTTATAGTACTGTTTCACAATACATCGGAATCCTGAAATAGATTAGGCCAAAAGAAACCAGCCTCTAACACTTTCAGTGTTGGCCTTGTTCCCATGAAATGACCTCTGTGTGGAGGACTGTAACACTTCTCTAGTATCAATTTCATTTCCCCCTCTGGTACGCATCGTTCCACAACTCCATCAGCTTCAATCTTAAACAAATAAGGCTCATTTTACAATTTGAACGTACTTGGTGTAAAAAATTTCTTCCTTTGTTGAAAAGATAGATCAGAGGCCATAATTTTGCTAACTATAAAGTTTACAAAATCTACATACCAGAATAATGTACTATCAGAAATAGCTAATAACCATTCGTCGAGAAATCTCTCATCAACCAAAATGGTAGTGGCTAACTAGAATGTAGTGGTGATGTGCGCACTTCAATCCTAGATAAGTGATCCGCTGCAGGGTTTTTCATACCTTTTCTATCCTTAATTTCTGCATCAAACTCTTTGTAAGAGGAGTACTCATCGGATTAGATGTAGTTTTGCATCTCTCTTGTACAAAAGATAACGAATCACAGCATTTATTAGTATACACTATAACCATTGTGCAAGGAGATATGACCTAAACTTCTCAAATGCGAAGACTATCGCTAATAATTCTTTTTCGGTATTAGTAATGTAGTTGACTTGGGCATCGATCAGGGTTTTACTAGCGTAAGTTATCGTGTAGAAAACCTTCCCCCATACTTTCCCTAAGATAACTCCCACAGCATAATCACTTACATCATACATTAAAACAAATAGTTCTCCCACTCAAGAGTCACAACAATAGGTCCAGTGGAAAAACTATTTTTAGCTTGTCAAAAGCATTTAAACAATCGTCAATAAAATGAAACTTATGTCTTTTTCTAATATTCCACTCAACGGTGTTTGCAATTTTCGCAAGTCTTTGATAAAATCTTCGATAAACCCAGTGTGTCCTAAGAAGTTACGCAACATTTTCACATTTTTGGGTGGTGCAGTGTTTTGATCACATCTAACTTAGCCTATATATCACTCCTAACCCATTTCTAGAAACGTGGATGTCCAAGTACTAGTTCTTCATGTATCATGAAGTGACATTTCTCCCAATTCAAAACAAAGGTTAGTTTTTACACAACGAGCAAACACCTTCTCCAAACAATCTAAATAAGCTTCAAAGGATTTGCCATAAATAGAAAAGTCTTTCACAAAAAATCTCAATGTCATGATCCATAATGTCAGAGAAAATAGCAATCATGAAACGCTTAAAAAAGTAGTAGACGCATTACATAAGCTAAAGGGAATTATCCTAAATGCAAAAGTCCCATGGGATAAGTGAATATAGTCTTTTCCTATTCCTCAGGATCTATAGTAATTTTATTATAGCCTGAATATCCATTTAGAAAATGGAAAAAATCATTCCCTGCCAATTTATCTAAAAACTTGATCAATGAAGGGTAAAGGGAAATGATCCTTTCTTGTGGCTTTATTTAACTTCCTATGGTACTTACTTATACACCACCAAGTAATCATTCTAGTGGATACCATCTCATCCTTCTCATTCCTTATTATTGTCATCTCACCTTTCTTTGGGACACACTGCACCGATGAAACCCACAAGCTATCTGAGATAGGATAAATGATCCCCGCATCTAACTATTTTATAATTTATTTCTTAACCACTTCCTTTATTAGGAGACTTAGATGACGTTGGGCTCTATAGATTTCTTAAAAGATTCTTCCAAGAGAAGCTTATGCATGCATAATGAGGGATTATCCCTTAGATAACTGTTATGGTCCAACCTAATGGAAACTTATACTATTTTAATAATTCAATTAGCTTTTATTGTGTTCTAGTTGAAGTTTTCGAGTTGACAATTACCGATAATGTGTCATTCTCTTCTAGGTAAACATACATAAGATGATCGTGGAGAGGTTTTAACTCTAGCATTAGGGGGTCAACAATGGAAGGATTTACTGCCAAGGATTTCTCGAGATTTCTAAAGGTTTCGATTTACGAAACCAAGTAGTTTGCTTCTCGAATACCTGTAAGTATTCTTGAATTTAATTTTTATCCTTAGATAGGTCCTCATGAGTCAATAAATGGGTTAATAAAATATCTTGCTCTTCAGATACGATACTTTTCTTATAATCACATAATGATATATGATTAAACCACTTCCATGTTGTTTCCTCTCGATGGAAAATTTTTGCACCTTGAGTACATTAAATATTACTTGCTCATCGTTTACTCTCATAGTTACCTCTCTTCTCTGAATATCAATCAACATCTTGTCTGTAGCTAGGAATGGTCTCCCTACAATAATGAGAACTCTATCCTGCTCCATATCTAGAACAACAAAGTCTGCCAGAAAAATAAACTTATCCACCTTTTCTAAAACATATTCTAATATCCCTTTTGGAAATGCAAGGGTCCTATCGGCCAATTGCAAGGTTATGATGTCTTAGAAATCTCTCCCAAACCTAACTTCCTATATATCGATAAAGGCATTAGGTTAATACTCGCTCATACATCACATAACGCCTTACCCTCAAATTGATATCCTATGGAACGTGGTATACTAAAGCTCCCCAGATCTTTTAATTTAGGTGGGAGTCTCTTCTGAAGTATGACACTGCACTCCTAAGTAAGTGATAATGTTTTATTTATTCCAAATTTTCACCTTTTAAATAGGATATCTTTCAAGAATTTCACATAGCTATGCATTTGTTCTAAAGCTTCAGCAATAGGAATATTCATTTGTAACTTCTTAAAGATTTCTACAAATTTTTGAAATTGTTGATCTAGTTTACCTTTTTTAATCTTTGAGGAAGGGAGGCGGTGAATATATGATCACATTATCTTTCTTATTTGTTACTAAGATGTTAGGTTCTCTCTTCTTTTATCCTAGCACTTCTACTTCCTTTTCCTTACCATTATCATTTTTATTAACTTTTATTGGGGACACTGTGATTAACATCCTCCAACTCCTTTCTTCATTGTTCTTCCCAACTTGTTTGTTTGGAGGCTCACTCACTAACTCCTTTCCACTCCGTAATGTGACTGCTTTGCAATGTTGATTATCTCCCTTCATATTTGGGGGTGGTATTCGTTGAGAGTGACCCTTGAGGTCTGAGGCTCAATGCATGGCAATTTTACCTAATTGAGATTCAATTACGCATAATGAACCCTCTAAGCTAGTAATGCAATCATCACTTTTCATGGATTCAATAAGTATCTCATCGGATATTTCTTAGAAGGCCTTGTTGATTATAATTTTTTGTTTTGAGATGGATGAGAATTTGAGTTGAATCCGGATGGGTGTGCCATTCAGGTATTATTCTTCCATGAAAAGTTAGGATGATTAGGTAATTCTGGATTATAATAGTTTGAGAGCGCATTATTGTTATTTAAAATGTCTAAGTTACCCATCTAGGTAGTTCACCTTCTTGTTATGAACGATAAATTGTTCAATCGTGATTGAATGGTTCATGGTGATCGGTGGGGTAACTATACTATTAACTTATGTACTCATTTGGGCTTGATTTAAAGTCAGAGCAACTAACTGCTTGTTCATAGAATTGAACTATGCAATAATTTGTGTGCCAAAAGAGGTCAATTGGTCTACTTAGTACATGCCACTCGTGAAGGAGAAGGAACCTTTCGATCAAACGATTGATAATTATTGGAAGATAAATCTTCAAAAAAGCATATGCATCTTTGAGATATTTATTCATGAGAGTTCCTCCTGTAGCTCCATCTATATGAATCATAGTAGATATCTGGAGGCCATTGCAGAAGGTCTACATTGTTGATGAATCGCTAACTCGTAGTGAGGACACTTCTGCAAGAGTTCCTTAAATCGTCCCACGCATCGTAAAGCATTTCCCCATTCCCTTAAGTAAAGTTTATTATATCTCATATTAATTTAGTGATTTTTAGAAGGTGGGAAATATTGGGATAGAAATTTCTCTACCACTTATAGCCAGGTGGGGAGGCCATATTAGGAATCGAGCCACTCATTTTCCCTTCCTTCTAGAGAGAATGACAATAAGAAAAGTCTAATTGCTTCATCTGATGTGTTATTAATTTAAAATGTGTCGCATATATTTATGAAGGTTCATAAGTGAGAATTGAGGTCCTCATGACTAAGCCCACCGAATTTATTATGTTGAACAAGTTGCATAGCCATGGAATCAAATTTAAAAATATTCGCTTCGATGGAGGGCTTAATGATGTTATAGTGTAGTCCTCCCTATAAGGCATGTTATAATCTCAACACGTTCTCCTAACTTCAGCGGTTGACCATTTTGATCTACCTAACCCTCTTTTTCTAAACCTTCTTGATAATTTTCATTGTTATTATTTTTATGATTCAGATTCATGGCAGAAGAGTTACTATGTTTTAACCGAAATGCTTTTCTATTTTGTCTACATGTCCATTTGATTTCTAGGTTTAAAGGCAAAGCTTAGGTAATCGATATTGGGACATACACTAACAAAGCAATAAATAACAAAAAAACAAACAAGGCAATAGAAAATGCAACAAAAATAAAACTTGATCTCTCTATACTAAGGATTTACTAATATTGCAAGAAGTAAACACTAAATTAGTTGCACCTCCCCGACAATGGGGTCAAAAACTTGATAGGTTAAAAACGGTTGTGTATTTTAAACACAAGTGCACGTTTCAGATCAAGTAATATAAGTGAGTTAAGATTGTTACTACAGAGAAGTGATTAATTTAGCGCTTGCAAAACTAGTTTAACATTTTCTTTAAATCCAAGCAAATCAATAACGATGATTTTAATTATTAAAAACTACAAATAAAACTCCTAATTAAAATAAACTATGGTGCCTTAAGAAAATACTTTTTTATGAGTTATGATAAATAATCTTGTATCGTGATTTCCTTTGTCAAGTGCGATGAATCTATGAATATGACTTTGTGAAATGTGTGTGGTGAAATGTCTTGCAATGATTTTAGAATAGAAATCCATATCGCTCAATATCGGAACTTCTTAATCCCTAATCTCCTTTGTCATCTCTAACTCAGGTGAAATAAATAACTGCATAAAGAATAAAAATCTATGTTGCTAACACCAAGAGGAAATCTCTTTCTCCCTTCAAATACTATATCAAATCTATGACGTAGTTATGCAACTCATCTCTAGAATTATGGAGTGCAGTAAAAAAATGAATCCTTGGCCAAAATTCCAAAATATAGATCATAAATTCGATAAAGATTATTCACCAAATAATCACAGAAAAAATTTAGAACATCATCATTATACAAGACAAATTACTCTCTCAATATAAAATTATAGAAATTTAGTTCATAGAGAGGGAAGAAACACACCAAATATTCAGAAAGTTCTTACAAGACATGATTGTTTAATGTTTAATCGTTGCAAGATTCTCTTCCCGATGTCACTCGTTCATTCAGCCCGAGGTTCTTCTCTTCTCCTTGCTCTCACCTCCCCCTTCAAGAGGATTATTTTCAAACCTTAGATGATGGCCCCTCTTGAAATTTGAAATTTCTTCTCTTAAAACGTCCTCCCCTTTAAAGAGAAGCATCCTTCCATTTTTGAAAATGATGTCAATTTTGTAATTCAGAATTTGAAATTCATCCAGAGTATGTTATAATCTTTTTTTTGATGTTGCAAATTTTTTCCAAGTCATGAAATTTGGCCAGATTTCTTTCTCCAAGTTGATTTCTTTGGCATTTCTTGCAATAAAACACTGGAAAACGACCGAATTAGTCACGAATAAAATAAATATGAATTTACTCACATTTCTATTTCATTTAAACTAATTTTCTTCATTTATGATGAAAATTAAAACAAAAAAATGACCTAGATAATTTTTTTTGAGAAGTTATCAGAGACTCATTGACAACTATCAAGAAAAAAAAAGATTTGCATATACTACTTATTGAACTTGAGAATGCTTATGATAGAGTTCCAAGAGAAATCTAATGGAGAGTTTTAGAAAAGAAAGGTGTAAATGTATCATATATTGACATAATCAAAGATATGTATACAAATTTAATGACAAGGGTGAGGCTAGAGAATTAACATAGGAATTCTCAATCACTGTTGGCTTACATCAAGGTTCAACTTTAAGCCCTTATTTTACCCTTATCTTAGATGAGCTTTCCAGATATATCCAACAAGCAATAACTTGGTGTTTATTATTTGCGGATGATGCCATTTTGGTTGATGAGACGTGCAAGGGTGTAAACGCAAATGTTGAATATTGGCGAGATACTTTAGAAAAAAGGGGTTTTAAGTTGAGCAGGGCAAAAATGGAGTATATAGAGATTAAATTTAGCAGTACAAGAAGAACAAATGACTTCCTTATTTAGTTGGGTGATCAAGATATTTCATGTAGTGAGTGTTTTAAATATCTTGGATTAATAGTTCAAAAATACGGAGATATTGATAAAGTTGTGACACATAGAATCCAAGCAGGTTGGTGAAGTGGAGAGTTGCGTCAGGGATCTTATGTGATCGTAAAATACCACTAAAAATTAAGGGCATGTTTTACTGTACTGCAATAAGACTCGCGATGATCTATGGTTTTGAGTGTTGGGCGGTGAATTGTGTACATTAGCGAAAATATGGGAGTTACGGAGATGAGAAACGCTTAGGTGGATGTGTGGACACACAATACTGGATAAATTAGGAATAAATATATCAAGGATAAGACAGGAGTAGCACAATTATAGAGAATATGTGAGAAGCTCAACTAAGATAGTTTGGACACATACAAAGGAGGCCATTAGATGCTCTTGTTAGGTATTGTGAGATTCTAGTAATTAGGCATGTTAAATAAGGGAGGGGTAGACCAATAAAGACTTGAAATGAAACTATAAGGAAAGACATGATGTACTCAAGCATTAGTGAGATTATGACAAAAGATAGGGCATAATGGCGAAAAAGGATCCATATAGCCGACCCCACTATAATGGGATAAAGGCTTGAGCATTGGTTTTGTTATGACATTGCTTTTGGATTCAAGAGTTTAGCATGTTTGGTAATTGCTTATAGCATGTGTGATGGTGGTGAAGTTTCATGGTAGATACAGAGAAGAGACTCTTAGCAAATGCACTTCAAGATACTGAACATAAGTTAATTGAGATTGAGAAGAAAGAGTAGGTAATAAATTCACGGGCGAGATAAATTTTTTTCTTAACTTTTGGCGATCTAATAGTGCATATATTTTAGTTGATTGATGTTTAAGCTTGATGTTTAATTGTTTAGCTTGAATGAGTTTGTTGTTTGCATAAATCTAGATTTTTGAATGTGAGTTTCATGTTTTAGAAACTCAAAAATGGTACAACTTAAATACAAATTGACGCCTTCTTGCTAAATTTGGGGTGGAAGATCCCTGAACACGCTGCGACTGGTAACCAAGTATTTGGAAGACATTTTGATAAACCAATATAAAATTTAAAACAAGTTGTTTAGCATGAAAACATGGACAAAACAATGTTTAGTTTAAGTTTAACAAAACATTATTCTATTTATATCTTAGGTTTGGTATTTTCTGTTGTTTGTAATATCTCACATGTACAGACATGAGTTGTGTCTTGAATAACTTGTTTGAAATTTTATATTGGTTTATCTGTGTCTTCAATAAGCAATTTTTTCTATTATTTGTCGTTTGAATTGTATTTTATTTACATGATTGTTCTTTTTTACGTACATCATTAATTAGACAATTGTTTTTTGTCACTATGTTGTATATTAATTAGCTTGGTTATATACTAATAAAAGCTTTTTAGTTTCAATTATGTTGAAGTTTAGTTTTTATGATATAAAGGTAGTATACCCGATTATATCCACTTATTTCTTTGCAAGTTGTTCAAGAAATATTTGATATGCCTATCTTTTCCATATTTTAGAACAAGAAGGATCTTCCTGCCTCATACGAAGCCTTCCAAAAGATGAAATTTCATGTGTCAAAATCCAACTGCTAGCCCTTCCTTATCCATGTTAAACATCAGATCGGAAAAAATGTAGATTTCCCAGTTTTATATTGAGATTCTATAAAACAAAAGAAAAAATAGTGATTGTTATTGTTATTCTTGCTACTATCAGTGATTTATCATTTTTTTTCTACATTCTATTAAAATATTATGTGTTGATTAACTTAGTTGTTTATTATCTATAATTCTATCTCGTGGTGCCAACCAAAGTTCATATATGGTGGCCATTGAAGTTTACTCTCTCATTTTTATTGGTGATCTACCCACCATTGATGATGTAAAAAGTTTCCTAAATGTTCAAAGTTGGAGTTACATATATAAGTGGAGGAAGCGAATTGCTTTAAGAATAAACTTGCACTATTATCCCTTAGTTATATTCATAGTAAATATAGTTATCGGTCAAATTAATCTGGCAGGGGTTGATCATTATAACGAATTGATAGATGTGTTGCTTGCTAAAGGTATGTGGGAGAAATAAAAACTCAATATTTAACTGGAATGAAGACTTTGTTAGACATTAAAGAATTAAATTTTTCAGAGTTTGCTACTTACACAATTTATGACTTTTGCAGGAATCAAACCATATGTTATGATTTTCCATTAGGACCTTCCTCAAGCTTTAGAAAATGGATATGAAGGATGGCTTAGTTAAGTCTCATTCTTGAAGGGAACTTGTTTTTAAAAAACAATGAGTTCATTAGAACACTGATTTGATATTGCTAGTAATCAATATGGTTTTTAAATATTCAACCACTTTCAAGATTCTTCAAAGTGAGTCTTTTATTTTCACACTCAAAGTGAGTATAAAATGAAATCACCAGTTTTAAAAAATATATATATATTAATCAATAATTGATGAAGTTAACTCTTACTGATATTGAACTATTTTGAAAACTTATTAGTTTGACCTTCTCCTTTCCAAAGGCTCGTTTTTTTCTTATATATAGAGTATAGAAAGCAATCAAGCATGCTTTAGAAAATGATGATTTCATTTCCATTCATTTCAGGTGTGAAAAGTAAAATCATCATTTTTGAGATTTATAAGTTTTTTCTAATGTTTCAAATAATATTGATTTCTAACCACATCTAAATTAAGTGGTTGAGTTCAATAAATTCATTATTTTAAAAAATTGTGTTCTAAGTTTGTTGGGTACAAGTGAAAATGTGTACTAGATTTAGAGAAGCCACAACTTAGTCAATGATATGCATCAATGTGTATTTGATAGAAGTTTGAGTTTCATTGTGCAGGTTTAAAAATTTGAAAGAAAATTTTCTAAGTACAAGTGTCGACACTTGTGAAGAAACTGTGTCGACACTCAAGGAGACTGTGTCGACACGACAGGCTCAGGAGCTGTGTCGACACACAGGCGAAATGTGTCGACACTTATGAAGAAGTTATGTCGACACCCAGCTGTTATGTCAACACTTAGGAAAGCTGTATAGACACACTAACAAAATTGTCGACACTTATAAAGAAGTTGTATCGACACTCAAAGCCATGTTGATACCTAAAGAAGCAGTTGTGTCGACATCCAGAATTGTGTCGACAACTTAAAACAGATTTGTGTCGACACTTAAAACAGAAGATGAGTCAACACTCAGGAGCTATGTCGACACCTGAAGCAATTGTGTTGACACACAGGACTTGTGTCGACACACCAACTCACAAGAGGCTGTGTCGAGTTTAGAAGTAATTTTATCGACACACAGGACTTGTGTCGACACACACTCAATGCCATTTGACAATCACTCAACACCAACTGTCTGTAACAGAAATGTTGAGACAAGAAGCTGCTGTGTTGACACACAGGACTTGTGTTGACACATACAACAAAAAGCAGTGTCGAGAAGCAGAAGTATGACTGTGTCGACACTTGGAGTATTTGTGTCGACACCTTGAAGACTTGTGTCGACACTTAGCCTATATATGTCGACATATGTGAAGCAGTCTGCTGAGTGTTGTGTGCTGAATTGAAAAGACACAGAAGAACCTGGTGACGTGACTGGTGACTTGACAGCTGTCATAACTAACTGGTCTGACACCACTGTCAGAACTGTCAGAAGTTTGTTATGAACCGGATCAGCCGGTAACCATGGAGCAAGCTCTATATAAGAGCCAGATAAGAAACGACAGAAAAAAAGAATAAGAAAGATCTCTGGATCATAAAGAAGAACTCTAACAGATAAAGTCCTTTCTTGTTGAGTATTGTATCCACAATGTACTTGATTTGAAGAAGCCCCTGTATAAGCTAAGGTAAATAGACAATGTGTTTGATGAAATCTTTTAAGTTGTGCTTGCAGTTATTCCACACTAAGTACACACCAATGTCAGGGTGCAGTGGGTCAATATACACGGGTCTGCGCGATGTAATCCCTCGTTGAGCAGATCAGTGTGTTGGCCTACGTGTACTCTCTCTATTGGGGTGTACTTAATTTCAAGTACAGGGCTATGATAAAGCAAGAGTAGACAAGGAGCAAGGATGGGCCAAAGACCAGCTCACGGGTTGAAAGACGAGAATCGTCTAAGTGTAAATCGTCGAGAATCACTATGTGATTCTCGCCGAGTCGTCGAGAATCACTAGTTGATTCTCGCCGGGTTGGGCCGGCTGTCTCGACGCAGTCAGAAAACTCATCTAAGGCAGAATCATCGAGAATCACCAAGTGATTCTCGCCGATTCGTCGAGAATGACTTTGCAGTCTCGACGAGTCGGCGAGAATCCAAGGTGATTCCCACCGATTCTCCCCGGCTCTATAACCTGTGCAGCCAGAATTCTCTAAGTAGAATTCAGCGAGAATCGTAAGTGATTCTCGCCGATTCGTCGAGAATCACCCACGATTCTCGCCGAATTTGACTTGGGTATTTTTCCGACTCTGTCTGGACCGGTCCACGTTATCTGCGGGATTTTGAACCGGACTTAGGTCTTACTGCTGGTGGGGCCCACAACGGTCATCTTCATGACCTAAGGTTTATATATGCTGTATTTGTGAACAGTAAAAACACGGATTACAGATCGAAGAAAAACAAGCCGCCGTCAAGCCCTAGATCGGAAGCGAGCTCGGCCGACCTTCTCCGCCTCTCGCTAGTTGCTCGCCACCGTTGATAGGGGTTTTCGTTAACTCTCCCGGCGACAGAAGCCTAGTCGGGCACAGCGTCTCACGCGTCTATCCAGAGATCTTTTGTCTCTTGATTTGTGATCGGGAAACCTTCCCCATCCGAATCGATCGAGACGATTGATCCTAGTGTGACCGTTGGAAGACCTTGACGACTTTGCTAAGAAGATTGGATCTCCAGTGCTTTGCTGCTGTCTTCAGTTGCCGCCGCCAACACCGAGAGCCTTGCTGCCGCTCATCGCCACCGCCGGTCTCGGGGATATTCTCTCCAAGAAAGATCTAGGGTTGTGGACTTTTCGTTGCCTACAAGAACAAGTAGTCTAACGAAAAGGGACACCTAGATCTTCAAGTTATTTGTATTTCTTACAAGCTATTTTCAATTCTTTGTAAAGGACCGATTGGTCTCTAGTTATAAGGGTTGGGTGCAACCCGTGTTGTGGGAGTGGTGACTCCTACGTGTGGAAGGGTTCCTTCCGTTAGTGTAAGGATTGGATTTCATTCCTGTTGGTGAAGTGACCGAGTCGTCCCTGGTTGGGAGATAGGTCGAAGGGGAAAGTGGACGTACCCAAATCGGGGAACCACTATAAATTGCTTGTGTCCTTTCTATGCTGTGTTGTTTTGCTTTCTTGTGCAGGTACGTTTTTAATTCCGCAAATACGCTGCAAGTCACCTATCCCCCCCCCCCCCCCCATAGGTGAAGGTTGTTGACACTAGGTGAACTTTCAAGTGGTATTAGAGGGAGGTTACTCATAAAAGGGGTTAACACCTCGAGTAAGTTCCTGCATCTAGTGTCAACAAAAAGATCAGACTCAAGCATGGAGTTGGATTATGATGTCCCTCCTCTAAGACTCCCCTCATGCACAAAGGAGTACTATCATGTATGGAAGATGAGAGTACTATTTCATCTGGAGGCCATCGACCCTCGAGCATCACTCATTCTGGAAGAGGGTCCCTTCATTCCCATGAAGGCCTCCTACTCTAGAAAGGATATGCAGATCCCCAAGGAGACTACTAAAATGTCTGAGATTGAATTCTCTCTTTTCAACTTGGATAAAATGATTCGTAAAATCATCCTGGATGTCTGGACTAGACCTTCCCGGTCAAGACTTGAAAAGTGTAAGACGGCCAAGTTCTTGTGGCAAATTGTATCAGACCTCATGGCGGGATCAGACAGAACAGGGATAAGTCGTCAGGAAGAGGATGAGGCATATATGGGGGTCAGCATTTCTAAAGAAGAAAGTGATGACCAATTTCTCAGTATCAGGGCTCCTGTGTCCTTATCAGAGACTGAGGAGGAAGTTGATGAAGACTGCTCAGCTGAGGATGACTCAGCTGCCCCGGTCAGTCCTAACACTATTCCTGATCAGCTAAGTCAGGACCAGGTAACTTCTTCACCTTGCCCCTCTCTTCCTCATGTTCCTGAAGACAGGAATATTTTGGATGATTGCCCTCCAGTAAATCCTAATGCCCTGAAGAGTGTCCTTCAGAAAAGCAACCTGATTGTTGAGGAGCAAGCTCAGGAGATTGCTCGGCTGAAAATCTTATTGGTTCTCCAATTGGCATCCAATAAGGTCAAGGACTCTAAAATCTCAGATCTAGAGAGTAGTCTAGAGAATGAGAAGAGGATAGTATCCAACTTTTCCAAGGTTGATGCTATCAAAAGAAAGGAAGAAAATGGGTGGATCTCCCGAATTATCAATTCATGGAGAAATGGGGAAACGGTATTTAGACCCCCCACTCCAGGAAGGAAAGGTACTCATCATGCCTACAGGTATGATCACAGGAACAACCGTGGTCACTGCAAGGGTGATCTGCCCTCATGTGGAAACACCCATAATGCAAGGGTTGTCATGGCCACCCTTGTGAGAATTCCTAAGGCTCATTCTGAACCCTTTGTATTCTCGGCCACAGCCCCAACTCTGCATGAATCTGCTGATATCAGCTCTCAATGCTCATCTCACCACCCTAGGACACAAAAAGGGGGGGTTAGAAGTCATGCAGTTAGTGCTCATGGGGCCTCTGAAAGGGTGCTGACTGAAAGGAAGGCACCACCTCCCAGGCCTCATGACGCTCACTACATGCCTTCCTTCCACCCTTCCAAGTGTCACGATGGAAGAGGCAATTTTGAGAGCAGATCCGGCTCTATCCCGTTTAGACCTAGGTCCTTGACTACCTCAGTCACCGGGTCGGGTCAGAAACGGAGATATAATATTCACACATGTTGGTGCTGTGGCAAGGTGGGTCACTTTGCCATAGATTGTTGGCATAACCCCTCTGTATCAAGGGCAAGGGCGTTTCCACCTCCTCTGGGCAGAGGTAGTCTTCCTGACAGGATTTCTGAGGGAAGGCACTCGTGTTTTTATGCTGACAAGAACCTAGGACCCAATACATATTGGGTTCCTAAGGAAAGGTAATTCTTTTTTGCAGGATAGTCTAGGTACCCAGGTACATGATGAGACCTAGACAAAAGATGTTCCAGGCTTACCATGGAACAAGATTAAGGGAAAAGAGATAACGCTAACTACGGTGAAAGGCTTGAACAGCTATGTTTAGATGAGACTGCTAAAGGTGCAACTCCCAAGTACGTCAAGGTTTCCACCTCGACGTCAGCTGGAGAAGTTGACGAGCAGGATGGAGAAAATCTTCTGAAAGAAGGAGAAGCCCGAGAAGATGTCAAAGCTCTAGATGCCAGACTCCTAGAGCTCCGACACGTGAGGGATCATCCTAGAGAACAGATCATCGGAGATCCTCGTGACGGTGTCAGAACTCGAAGAGGAAGCAGGGATGACAGGAAAAGCACTTCCGGGATGTGTCAATTCCTAGGAAGAAGGCTCATCTCATGGAATAGCAAGAAGCAGAACTGTGTAGCAACCTCCACAGCAGAGTTTGAGTACATCTCGGCTGGCAGCTGTTGCGCACAACTCCTTTGGATCAGAAATCAGTTAGCAGACTATGATCTTCAGTTCAAGGAAGTACCGATGTACTGCAACTCCTCCAGTACAATTGCTATTGCCAACAATCCGGTATCACACAGCAGAACGAAGCATATTGAAGTGCGTTACCATTTCATTCGGGAGCACGTGGAGAACAAGGACATCTCTCTCTGCTATGTTCCTACTGACAAGCAGATTGCAGACATTTTCACAAAGCCCCTTGACGAGGCCAAGTTCAGTATGTTCAAAACTGAATTGCGGATGCTAAACTACGAGGAATGAAGACTACAGGAGCTCAAGGCTCATGCGTCTAGGGGGAGCCTCTGCTAGGAATTTAGTGAAAGCAAAGGTACAAGAACTGAGGGGGAGCATGGTGTCACATGCTTCAGTCCCCGATTTGCAGAAGCCGAAAAGGGGGAGATTACCCTCTCGGCTAAGGCTAAGGTGGCTCCAAGTTTGCTCTCAAGAAATTGGTAATGAATATCTCTCTCAACTCAATTTTAAGTTTAGGATTTTCATTCCTATATGCTCTATTCACCTTAGCTTGTAGGGTTTAGGCTTCTTCAAATAGGGGGAGATTGTTGGGTATTGTATCCACAATGTACCTGATTTGAAGAAGCCCCTGTACAAGCTAAGGTAAATAGACAATGTGTTTGATGAAATCTTTTAAGTTGTGCTTGCAGTTATTCCACGCTAAGTACACACCAATGTCAGGGTGCAATGGGTCAATATACACGGGTCTGCGCGACGTAATACCACGTTGAGCAGATCAGTGTGTTGGCCTACGTGTACTCTCTCTATTGGGGTGTACTTAATTTCAAGTGCAGGGCTATGATAAAGCAAGAGCAGACAAGGAGCAAGGATGGGCCAAAGACCAGCTCACGGGTTGAAAGACGAGAATCGTCTAAGTGTAAATCGTCGAGAATCACTATGTGATTCTCGCCGAGTCGTCGAGAATCACTAGTTGATTCTCGCCGGGTTGGGCCGGCTGTCTCGACGCAGTCAGAAAACTCATCTAAGGCAGAATCGTCGAGAATCACCAAGTGATTCTCGCCGATTCGTCGAGAATGACTTTGCAGTCTCGACGAGTCGGCGAGAATCCAAGGTGATTCCCACCGATTCTCCCCGGCCTCTATAACCTGTGCAGCCAGAATTCTCTAAGTAGAATTCGGCGAGAATCGTAAGTGATTCTCGCCGATTCGTCGAGAATCACCCACGATTCTCGCCGAATTTGACTTGGGTATTTTTCCGACTCTGTCTGGACCGGTCCACGTTATCTGCGGGATTTTGAACCGGACTTAGGTCTTACTGCTGGTGGGGCCCACAACGGTCATCTTCATGACCTAAGGTTTATATATGCTGTATTTGTGAACAGTAAAAACACGGATTACAGATCGAAGAAAAACAAGCCGCCGTCAAGCCCTAGATCGGAAGCGAGCTCGGCCGACCTTCTCCGCCTCTCGCTAGTTGATCGCCACCGTTGATCGGGGTTTTCGTTAACTCTCCCGGCGACAGAAGCCTAGTCGGGCACAACGTCTCACGCGTCTATCCAGAGATCTTTTGTCTCTTGATTTGTGATCGGGAAACCTTCCCCATCCGAATCGATCTAGACGATCGATCCTAGTGTGACCGTTGGAAGACCTTGCCGACTTTGCTAAGAAGATTGGATCTCCAGTGCTTTGCTGCTATCTTCAGTTGCCGCCGCTAACACCGAGAGCCTTGTCGCCGCTCGTCGCCGCTGCCAGTCTCAGGGAGATTCTCTCCAAGAAAGATCTAGGGTTGTGGACTTTCGTTTCCTACAAGAACAAGTAGTCTAACGAAAAGGGACACCTAGATCTTCAAGTTGTTTGTATTTCTTACAAGCTATTTTCAATTCTTTGTAAAGGACCGATTGGTCTCTAGTTATAAGGGTTGGGTGCAACCCGTGTTGTGGGAGTGGTGACTCCTACGTGTGGAAGGGTTCCTTCCGTTAGTGCAAGGATTGGATTTCAATCCTGTTGGTGAAGTGACCGAGTCATCCCTGGTTGGGAGATAGGTCGAAGGGGGAAAGTGGACGTACCCAAATCGGGGAACCACTATAAATTGCTTGTGTCCTTTCTGTGCTATGTTGTTTTGCTTTCTTGTGCAGGTACGTTTTTAATTCCGCAAATACGCTGCAAGTCACCTATCCCCCCCATAGGTGAAGGTTGTTGACACTAGGTGAACTTTCATTTCTGCAAGAAATATTCAGAGTTCAATCTGAATCTAAGGAAGAAGCTGACTGAAGATTAACTTCAACTTCAAGAGAAGATCCACCTTATTTGTCCTAATCAAGAAGCTTTGAAAAGCTAAGTTAGGTTGGATCAGAAGGATCAGTCTATACAAGAACTAATCAAGAAGACAACATCAACAGAGAAATCTAGCTGGTGAAGTTTTCAGATACTTATTACTCACAAATTCTTATAGGATTTATTCTTAGATCTGAGATTGTAAGCCTAAAATTATAAAGGCTGAGGTAGGGCAGTGCGCCTGAGGTAGGACTTGTGGAAAGTCTGAGTTGTAAGTCTAATTATAAAGGCTGGGGTAGGGCTGAGGCCTGAGGTAGGATTCAGGGAAGAATCAGAGGTAGGACTTGTGTAAAGTCTGAGGTGTGTGAACCATTTTGGGTTCTGAGTTTGTAAGATTTGCGGATCCGAGCCAGTGGAAGCAAGTTAGGCTGAATCCAGTTATCTGCTGGATAGGCGAAGGGGGAAAGTGGATGTACCCATATCTTAGGGAACCACTATAGATCTGGTGTTTACTGTGTTGTATTTAATTTCTGTAGATAGAATTATTCTATGCTAAAAGAAGTTACAAATATCTGTTTGCCTTAAAATCAGAAAGAAACAAAAAGATTAGAACCTATTCACCCCCCCTAGGTGTTTAGGCTTTTAAAACAAAGTCTTTCAAGTGGTATCAGAGGGAGGTTGCTCAAAATTTGACCTAACAGTCAGAGGATTTCTCCAAGGCAAATAATAGATTAAAAAAATGGGTTCAAGAGAAAATCAAAAGGAATTTGGATCTATGAAATTGCACATATGCAGGAAAGAATCTTTTGGCATTTGGAAAGAAAGGGTCAGGCTATTTATGGAAGCATCTGATCCAAGAATTTATATCACAGTACAGGAAGGCCCCTTCATCCCAATGAAGGTTTTAGTTCTTGATGCAAACATTCAAACTCCAAAGAGTTATTCAGAGATGACTAAGGATGAAATCATCTTGGCTACATTAGATAAAAGAGCTCAGAATATAATTGTTAGTGTCATAGATGATGCAATATTCCAAAATCTTGTGCACTGTAAAACTTCCAAAGAAATATGGGATACATTGATTATATATATAGAAGGCACAGAAGAAGTCAGAGAGGACAGAAAGTCTATGCTAAATCAGGACTATGAGAGCTTTAGGCAGAATAAAACTGACAGCATAGCTGAATGCTATAAAAAGTTTTTCAGAATAGTGAATGAACTGATGACATATGGAAGAGTCTTCAGTACTTATGAACTGAATGACAAGTTTCTTAGGTCCCTAACAAAGGATTAGGACACTAAGATTTGTGTCTTCAGGGAAGTGTCCAAATTGGCTTACACACCACTACCTACACTTTTTGGAAAACTGCTTTCATATGAAATGCAACTTACTACTAGGAAAGAGGAAGAGAAGGGCAGCAGATCTGAATATAAAGAAAAGATAGTAGCCTTCAAGGTTGAGGGCTCAAGGAAGGGTAGGAGAAAATCTCCTTCTCCACCTGGAAGGAGTACTGAAGTAGAAGAAGAAGTTCCTGAAATAAGTACATCAGATAGTCACACATCTGATGAAGACTTTGCTTCCTTCACTAGACAATTTTAAAGGTTCATGAAGAAAAATAAATGGAGAATCAGGCCTTCATCAACATCCTATTCCAAGGATGAATACTACAGGAAGAAGAAAACACCTAAGGAGGATAGGTATGCTTTTAAACCTGGTAAACAATCTAATTCTAAGATTGTGTATTATTGCTGCAACAGGTCTGGGCATGTCATAGCTGACTGTCCTGACAAAAGAAAGGAATCAAAGGACAAGAAGAAGCAGCAAATCAAAGGCAAGAAGGAGAAGTCTCTAGTGGCTCAGAAAGAGAAGAGTTGGACAGACTCTTCATCTTTAGAATCATGAGAAGAAGAGGTTGAAGCATATGTGGTACTTTTCTCAACAGAAGAGAATTCTAGGGAACTAGAATTCCTACAGATGCTGGACTCCATAAATGGAGTGGAAGAGTATTGTTGTAAAGGGTCGATGGCTCTATCTGAAGAAGAAAAGTGCCAGGATCAGCCTGGACCAAGTAAGGTAAACAATTCTTCCCCAGTCACAGTTTACTTTACTGGATCCGATTCAGAAGCATCTACTTCAAAAGAAATGGATGGATCTAAGTCTGAGGGGGATGTTCACCAACTCATTGATGAGTATGGTGGCCTGTTGCATGCTCTAAAGAAGAGCAAGTTTCTTATTAAAGAGTAGGCCAAGGAGATTGAGTCTCCTAAACTGGCTGCAGTAGATTTAGCAAAATTGCTGGATCAAAATTGAATGAGGTTGCCAAATTGAAAAACATTACAGTTATTCATATGGGTACAATCTCATTCAAAGAGAATCACATCAAGAAATTGGAGGTAAAACTCCAGCAAGAGAGAAAGCTAGTGGCTAAATTCTCCAAGCCAAAATTAGTTTTACCCTTGATAGATAATTTTGTTTCACATAAAGGGAAGACTGGTCTAGGCTTCAAGATAAGAACTAGGGCTACCAATTCTCATAGAAAAGGTAAAGTCCCAGTTCAGCCTCAAGCTGTTAATCCCCCTATTTTCTTTAAGAAGGTAGTGAGTCCTACTAACAGGTATGATCATGACATTACACATGGTCACTTTGAGCATGAAAATCTCATGTGCAAGGGTGCAAATATCAATAGAACAATATATAGGCATGCCCATCATATTCAAGAGGAGTTCTTGAAGAATGTTGTTCCAGCACCAACACTTAATAAGTCTACTAACAACAAAGTAAGAAGGCATGTACCTAAGAATAGGTATAATAGGTTTGAGTGTTGGTGTTGTGGCAAGGTGGGCCACTTTGCCATGGATTGTTGGTTTAACTTAAGTGTTAAAACCAAAAGTAGGATTCTTGTTAGATCAGTCACAGGGTTTCAAACTAATAAGGATCTAGGACCCACTAGCAAGTTGGGTTCTAAGGGTAAATGATTCATTATTTGTTGTAGGTAAATCCAAGTGATCATATCCCTATATGGTACATGGATAGTGGTTGTTCCAGACACATGACTGGAACCAGGAGAATACTAAGGAACTATGTGCCCATAGAGAATGGACCCAAAGTTATCTTTGGTGGATCAGAAAAGGGAATCATAAAAGGATTTGGTAACATCTCTTCTGATTCAATTACTATCACTAAAGTGGCTTATGTAAAGGATTTAAAACATAACCTGATTAGCATAAGTCAACTTAGTGATCTAGGTTATGATATTTCTTTCCACAAAGGGGAGTGCCTAGTAAAAAAGTCAAGTGATCAAGAGATCATTTTGACTGGCACTAGGAAAGGAAATGTGTATTGCCTTAACCTAGATTGTGAGTCTAACAACTCACCTATTTGTTTGGTTGTAGGAGAGAAAGCTTCTCTGTGTGTCAAATGGCACAAGAGGCTAGCTCATCTGAACTATAAGTCAATTGGACTACTGTTCAGCATGGGATTAGTGAGGAATGGTCCTCAAGTTCAGTGCATAAAAGAGGGTGTGTGCTCAGCTTGCCAAAAAGGCAAGCAGACTAAGTCCTCTTTTCAGTCACTTGACATCAAAGATTCAAAGAGTTGTTTGTATCTCATGCATATGGATTTGTTTGGTCCTATGCTAGTCCATAGTCTTGGTAGGAAAGCATATACACTTGTTATTATGGATGACTATTCTAGATTTACATGGGTTTTCTTCTTGAGGCAGAAATCTGAAACCCCAACTATTTTCCAGACTTTTATCAGACAAATATAGAATGAATACAACAGCTCAGTGGTCAAAATCAGAAGTGACCATGGAACTAAATTTCAGTATGAATGTATGACAAAATTCTGTGAAGAACTTGGGATTCATCAGGAATTCTCTTCACCTAGAACTCCTCAGCAAAATGGTGTTGCTGAAAGAAAGAATAGGACTCTAATTGAAGCCAATAGAACTCTACTGAATGACACTACTCTCCCTGAATACTTCTGGGCTGAGGCAGTAAATACTGTATGTCATGTGCTCAATAGGGCCTCCATCAACAATAAACACAAGATGACTCCCTACCAAATTTTAAAAAGGCAGAAAACCAAACATATCTTATTTCAGAATCTTTGGTAGTAAGTGTTTTGTACTAGTCAATGGTAAACACTACAAAACTAAGTTTGCTGCCAAATCCCTAGAAGGGATATTTGTTAGGTACAACAACCATAGTAGAGCATACAGGATCTACAACTTGACTACTCAAGTTATATAAGAATCTGTGCATATTGTATTTGATGAGTCAATGTTTATTAACAGCGAATTGTCTAGTTCTTCAGTTAGTTCTACAGGTCTAAGAAATAAGTTGGATAAGCTGACCATCAATGAAGATGTTCCTGCTAAACTGGATGAGGATAAAGATGCCAACTATCTAGGGGGAGATCAAGTCCCTCTGGGTGAAGAAGAAAATGTGGAGCATCAAGATGAGGAAACTGGAGTTAGCCATAATGCTGACAAAATTCCTCCAGCAAGGAGACACCTGAAGGATCATCCAGCTCACCAGATCATTGGTGATGCAAGTCAGGGTGTTCTAACAAGGAGCAGTAGCATGAACACAGTTTTGTGTTCTAGCTTCCTGTCTTAGATAGAACCCAGGAAGATTAAAGAGGCCATGCAAGACACCAACTGGATTGATGCAATGCAAGAAGAGCTCAGTCAGTTCAAAAGGTGTAAGGTCTGGGAACTGGTGCCAAAACCAAAGGATCACAACATAATAGGAACTAAGTGAATCTACATGAACAAGCTTGATGAGACTGACACTATAGTCAAGAACAAGGCTACAATGCTAGCAAAAGGCTACAGGCAAGAGGAAGGTATTGATTTTGATTAAACCTTTGCTCTAGTGGCAAAGCTGGAGGCAATAAGGCCATTATTAGCCTATGCTGCCTATCAAGGTTTCAAAGTATATCAAATGGATGTGAAATCAGCATTTCTAAATGGTGTTTTAAAAGAAGAAGTCTATGTAGAACAACCCTCAGGTTTTGTAGACTCTCACTTTCCTGATTATGTATATAGGCTTAGGAAAGCTCTATATGGTTTGAAACAAGCTCCAAGGGCTTGGTATGAAATCTTGTCTTCCTTCCTCATTGAGAATAAATTTTCTAGAGGAAAGATAGACAAAACTCTATTCTATAGGGAATCAAAAGGCAAGATAATACTAGTCCAGATATATATGGATGACATTATCTTTAGTTCTACTGAAAACAGCCTTTGTAGGAAGTTTGCCAAACTTATGCAAGGGAAGTTTGAGATGAGTAGTATGGGTGAGCTGAAGTTCTTCTTGGGACTTCAAGTTAGACAGATTGAGAGTGGGTTGTCCATATCCCAGTCTAAGTTCACCAAGGAGTTGATTAAGAAGTATGGTTTAGACTCAGCTTCTACAATTAAAACTCCAATGGGAACAAGTATGCCTATATGCAAAAATGAAGCAGGGAAACCTGTTGATGAGTCTTTGTATAGAGAGATAATTGGCTCCCTACTATACTTGACTTCTAGTAGACCTGACATCATGTATGCAACATGTGTCTGTGCTAGGTATCAAGGATGCCCTAAGGAATCTCATTATACTGCAGCTAAAAGAATTTTGAGATATCTTAAGGGCACACCTAATCTAGGCCTTTGGTACCCTAAGAATAGAGATTTTCTATTAACAGGTTTCTCAGATACAGATTTTGCTGGATGCAAAGAAGACAGAAAAAGTACCACAGGAACCTATCAGTTCCTTGGTGGGAGGCTGGTGTAATGGAGCAGTAAGAAGTAAACCAGTGTAGCTATATCAACAGCTAAATCAGAATATATAGCTGTAGGTAGCTGCTGTGCACAATTAATGTAGATAAAGCATCAACTAGAAGATTATGACATCCAGGTAAGTAGAATTCCATTATTTTGTGATTCTACAAGTGCTATTTCTATTGCTAAGAATCATGTATCACACAGTAGGACCAAGCATATAGAAATAAAGTTTCATTTTATCAGAGAACATGTTAAAAAGGAAAATATTAGTCTAGAGTTTGTAAAAACAGATAATCAAATAGCTGATATTTTCACAAAACTACTGGATGAAACTAAATTCAATAATTTCAAAATAAAATTAGGTATGTTGAATCTAGAATAGGTTAACATAAGTTTCCATGAGTAGCATCAGTAAGCACCAAATTTCTCTTGAAATTTGTCTAAGTACAAAGTTTGTGTCGACACACTCAGTATGTTGTGTCGACACAGGAAAAGGATGTGTCGACACAGAAACAGTATCTGTGTCGACAGGAGAATAGATGTCGACACAACCTTGTCGAGACTATAAGTCGTGAGGATATATGTGTCGACACAAAAAGTTGGTATCGACACAACTCTGTTGAGACTTAAGTTGTCAGTGAAAGTCAATCTAGTGTCAACTACCTTCACCTATGGGGTGGGATAGGTGATTTGCAGTCTTTTTGCGGAATTAATAATTAACCTGCACAAGAAACAAGACAAGCACAACAAAAAAACACACAGGCAGTTATAGTGGTTCCCCGATTTGGGTACGTCCACTTTCCCCCTTCGACCTATCTCCCAAAAAGGGATGACTCGGTCACTTCACCAACCGGATTAAAATCCATTCCTCACACTATGGAAGAAACCCTTCCACCCAAAGGAGTCACTACTCCTTCACCACGGGTTGCACCCAACCCTTACAACTAGGAATCAAAATTCCCTTACAACAAAATGAAAATAGAATGTATAGAAATACAAACTACGTATGGAGAGCTCGGTGTCCCTCTTCGTTCGATGAAGCGTTCTTGAAGAAGATGAAGAGTCCACGACCGAAGCACTCTCTTGGAGAGGATCTTCCCGAGATCGGCGGCAACAAAGGATTGCGGCGGGGATGCTTTGTAGATCCAAACTTCTTGACGAAGCTAGCAAGGTCTACCAACAATCTTACTTGGATCGATCGTCTTAATCGATTCGGAGGGGAGAAATATTCCCGCTCAACAAATCAAGAGACAAAGGATCTCAAGATAGAAATGTGAGATGCTAAGCTTAGCCTCGGTGCTGTCGCCGGACGATCAAAGATGACCTCTAAGATCAGCGGCGACGATTATCTTGCGAGCGGCGACGGTGACGGAACGAGTTTCGCGATCGGCTAGGTTACGCTCGGCGGCTTTTATTTCTCGTGATTGATTTCTGTTGGAGTTAGAAATACGCGAGTATTTATACTGTAGATCTAGCCTTCATGACCGTTGTGGGCCCCACCAGACGAAACCCTAAGCCCTGTTCAAACAGCGCCTGATAAATTGGTTCGGTCCAGCGAGCCGACAAAATTTGCCTAAGGCAAATTCGGCGGGAATCATTGGTGATTCCCGTCGAAGTTGGCGAGAATCACTCATGATTCCCGTCGACTTTTCCTTGGAATAATTCCAGTTGAAAAGCTTGCCATCCAGAGTGAATCGGTGAGAATCAATACCATTCTCGACGAATCGACGAGAATGCGGAATGCGAGAATGCGGAGTCATTCTCGACGATTCGGCGAGAATCACTTATTGATTCTCGCTGATTCTTACTTAGTATAATTCTTGAAGGCGTTGAGTCAGCCGGAAGCAGACGGCGGGAATCGGCGAGTGATTCTCGACGATTCGGCGAGAATCACTAGTGATTCCCGTCGAATCGGCGAGAATCACTTGGTGATTCCCGTCGAATTTTCCTTAGACGATTCTTCGTCTTCCTTCCCAAGAGCTGGTCTTTGACCCATCCTTGCTCCTCTTCAGCTCTCGATCAATCTCAACCCTGTACTTGAAAATAAGTACACTTCAATAGAGAGAGTACACGTGAGCCAACACACTGATCTGCTCAACGAGGGATTACATTGCGCAGACCCTTGTATATTAACCCACTGCACCCTGACATTGATGTGTACTTAGCGTGGAATAACTGCAAGCACAATTTGAAGAAAATCATCAAATACATTATCTATTCACCTTAGCTTATTTAGGGACTTCTTCAAATCAGGTACATTGTGGATACAATACCCAACAGTCAGTGTCTACACAGACGCAAGTATGTCGACACACACTCAAGTATGTCAACACATGAACGTATCGACTTAAAAAATGTTTTGTCGACTTAGATATTAGTATATTGACACATTGTTGTGTCGACTCAGCTTAAGTTCTGTCAAGACTTAGGTCATTTGAATGTCGACACGAAAACTGACCTGTCGACTTAGGCCTGTCTTTTGACCTGCCCTTGACACAAGTACTATAAAAAGGTGAATCCAAAATCTGGTCGACTACGCTATCAGATTTTTTGACTCTACACCTTCTGTCGACATAGACCTTCTCTTCTCTTCTCCTCTAGTGCTTACATCAATGGCGCCACACCAAGAAGACAAGGTTAATGAAGGTTACGAACTGGTTCGCGAAGGTTTCACAACTGCTTCTGACGAAATTCAGGTAGTTATTGCCCTAATTTCTTAAAATGGACTAGAATTTTTTGTCTCAGAACCCTCCAAAATTTGGAAGAAGGAAGTCATGGAGTTCTACACAACCGCTTCATTGGACACTAAAGGAAAGAAAATCAAGGCATCTATTCAAGGTACCCAGGTGAAGCTCACTTTAAAATTAATCAGGAAAGCACTACATCTGCCATTGATTAAGGATACAAACGAAATTACTCCATCCTAAATAACTGAAGCATTAAGCTGGTGTGGACTGAATCCTAGTATTAAGATTGGTTCATATATCAATAGAAAAGGGATGAATTCCCAAGGAAAATTTCTTTCAGAAGTAGTGGGCAAAGTGATTATCTGCAAAACAGGTGGACATGATCGCATTTCTACCCACATGTTCAATCTGATGGTGAGAATCATATTCAAGATAAACACTGACTGGACATCAGTAGTGTTTGATAAACTACAAGAAGGAATAAATAAACCTAACCTGGGAAGGATCCTCAGCCTATGCTTAACATCAGTAATTCTAGATGTTCTGAAACAAGCAAATGGCTCTAAGATAAATCATATGAGAAAAATGGATGTAAGGATACTGTCAAGGTGGGACAGAGTTCTAACCAAGGAAGTCTCTGCTCCTAAGGAGCAAACTAACAAAGACAAGAAGAAAAAGAAGGTGGTTATACAGGCTGACTCCTCCAATGATTCTAAGGAGGAAGTGATCTTCAGTTCTGATGAAGACCAGCAACAATAAGAATTCATGCTTAAGCAAAGGAATGTGAGCCCCAAGAGCAACAAATTGACTCTACTCCAGGGGGAGAAAACCTAGAAAAAGAAACTGAGTTGCCTGCCCAAGGGGGAGGCCTAGATAGTGACTTAGCTGCAGACACAATAATTGATGTTGTATCTGAAATCAACACTACAGCTGAAGTAATTGATAAGAATGATGCTCAAAATGAGCCAGTAAGTATCTTCTCCACAGACTAGTGATGTATTATAGTATTCTCCTCAAAAATTATTCAAATGGACACTTTTGTTTACATAACAAAGGAGGTCTTTCAAGTGGTATTAGTCTTTTAAGTAGTATTTTTTTAAAAAAAACTAACTAATCTTATTCCTTCTGAACAGATACAGCAGGAATTTACAATAGAAGAATTGTTTTCTGATCCCCTTACTGATAGGACTGAGGGGGAGGAAATTGAAAAAGAAAAGGAAATTCCAAGGACTGAGGGGGAGTTATCCACGGATACCCCAGCTGAAAAGGAAACTGTTGATATTAAAAGTACATCTGAATCTTCTGAAGATGGAGAAGCCACATTGGCTAAGAAAAGAAAGTTGTCTGTGTTAAAGAAGAAGAGTTCTGGATATAAGAAAGCTTTACAATTGGGAACTGCACCATCTACATCAAGCATGGACTTCAATTCTTTACTGGTCTAGATGCAGATAAAATTAGATAATCAAAGACAGACTATAGAAAAATATGTGGATGAAACTCATAAGGAGTTACAGTTTCAGTTGGCCCAAGACATCAAATCCATTAGATTTGAAGTGAATCAAAATAAGAAGGAGATGACAGATTGCTTCCATAAAGGAGGTAATGATATGGTGTTCCTGACCAAGCAACAACAAAATATCCAAGATTAAGGGTGATGAAATTGAAGTAAAGCAAGGATATGTATTGGAAAATCAGTTAAGGATGAATGAAAATCTCAAGGATTCACATCATGAAATATTGACAAAGCTCACTTATTCTAGCACTACTCTGAAGGATGAAATCTCCAAGCGAATCCAGGAAGATATATCTACTGTCAAAGCTACATTTCAAGAATCTCAGGACAAAATTAAAACTTTTCTGACAAAATTCAGAGCTTATTTTAAAGAGGGAACTGAATATATAGCTGATCAAGTATGATTTCAGAAAAAAAGATTTAATAGATCATGTTGTAAGAGAAGTTATAAAGGGGGAGAGGTTGCTAGTCAAAGCCAACTCTGACTATGCTAAATGGACTACCAATAGCATCAACGCTACTCTTGGATATCCTCCTCTTTGCGATGATGCTAATGTAGCTGATTCTGGGATACAACCTGAATATTTTGAAAGAGATCAGCCTGAAGTTGCTCAGGTGATCTACCCTCCAGCTGATTTTGAGATGGTTCAAGAAGAAGTGCTGAAAATGTATAGTCCTCCACCAGAGGCACAAAATGTAATTCTTGAAAAGGTTGAAATGTCAGAAGCTACATTAGAAGCTCAGAAGGAAGCTCAACTTTCCAAGAAGAGATTCAGAGAGCAGGCTAAGCTGAAGCCAGATTTTGAGCAGTGGAGCCCAACTTCTAGAAACATCATACTTACTGCCTGGAAAGCTGTAAAGGATAAAACCCATGATAGGGGTAAGTGGTATTCTGAGCAAGAGTGGAATAAGTATCTAGCTGGACAAGAAGCAATTCTTCAGCATAGAAGAAGTGCTAATGCTGGGAAGCTACCTGCTAATGCTCAAGAGCCAAGCAAGTACTTCCCCAAACCTTTCCACTATTTTTAAAGACAGAAGATCAAGGTTGAAGAATTGAAGAAGAAAGCTCTCAAAGGGAAAAAGCCAACTGAAGATGTTGAACCTTCTCTGCAGGCTAAAATCAAGTCTTGCAAAGGAATAATTATTAAGGAGCCTAGTCAGTAATAGGATTACTAGGTTTATGTAATAGAACAATGTACTAATTTGTTTCTTTTGTTCTATAAGAAATTCATGTAACCCAAAGTTTTTCTGATTAATGAAATCTTGTTCAGTATTAAGTGTTTGTTGTTTACAATGATTATGTAATAACCTGTTCTGAAATGTTTTTACTTCTAATACAATTTTGCTTTATCTTAAGAGATGTATATCTTTGACTAAGGGTTATGACTTCTCCAAATAGGGGAGATTGTTGGGTACATTGGAAAATGTGTACTAGATTTGGAGAAGCCACAACTTAGTCAATGATATGCATCAATGTGTATTTGATAGAAGTTTGAGTTTCATTGTGAAGGTTTAAAAATTTGAAAGAAAATTTTCTAAGTACAAGTGTCGACACTTGTGAAGAAACTGTGTCGACACTCAAGGAGACTGTGTTGACACTCAGGCAAGCTGTGTCGACACACAGGCGAAATGTGTCGACACTTATAAAGAAGCTATGTTGACACCCAGCTGCTATGTCGACACTCAGGAAAGCTGTGTCGACAAACTGGCAAAATATGTCCACACTTATAAAGAAGTTGTGTCGACACTCAAAGCTATTTCGACACCTAAAGAAGCAGTTGTGTCGACATCCAGAATTGTGTCGACAACTTAAAAAAGAATTGTGTCGACACTTAAAATAGAAGATGAGTCGACACTCAGGAGCTATGTCAAAACATGAAGCAATTGTGTCGACACACAGGACTTGTGTTGACACACCAAATCTCAAGAGGCTGTGTCGAGTTCAGAAGTAATTGTGTCGACACAAAGGACTTGTGTCGACACACACTCAATGCCATTTGACAAACACTCAACACCAACTGTCTGCAACAGAAATGTCGAGACAAGAAGCTACTGTGTCGACACACAGGACTTGTGTCGACACATACAACAAAAAGTAGTGTCGAGAAGCAGAAGTATGACTATGTCGACCATTGGAGTATTTGTGTCGACACCTTGAAGACTTGTGTCAACACTTAGCCTATATATGTTGACATATGTGAAGCAGTCTGCTGAGTGTTGTGTGCTGAGTTGGAAAGACACAGAAAAACCTGGTGACGTGACTGGTGACTTGACAGCTATCATAACCAACCAGGATGACACCACTGTCAGAACTGTCAGAAGTCTGTTATTAATCGGATCAGCCGGTAACCATGGAGCAAGCTCTATATAAGAGCCAGATTGGAAACGACAGAAAAGAATAAGAAAAATCTCTGGATCATAAAGAAGAACTCTAACAGATCAAGGCCTTTCTGCAAGAAAGATTCAGAGTTCAATCTGAATCTAAGGAAGAAGCTGACTGAAGATCAACTTCAATTTCAAGAGAAGATCCACCTTATTTGTCCTAATCAAGAATCTTCGAAAAGCTAAGTTAGGTTGGATCAGAAGGATCAGTCTATACAAGAACTGATCAAGAAGACAACATCAATAGAGAAATCTAGCTGGTGAAGTTTTCAGATACTTATTACTCACAAATTCTTGTAGGATCTATTGTTAGATCGGAGATTGTAAGACTAAAATCATAAAGGCTGAGGTAGGGCAGTGTGCCTGAGGTAGGACTTGTGGAAAGTCTGAGTTGTAAGCCTAATTATAAAGGTTGAGGTAGGGCTGAGGCCTGAGGTAGGATTCAGGGAAGAATCTGAGGTAGGACTTGTGTAAAGTCTGAGGTGTAAGAACCATTTTGGGTTTTGAGTTTGTAAGATCTGCGGATCCGAGCCAGTGGAAGGAAGTTAGGCTGAATCCAGTTATCTGCTGGATAGGTGAAGGGGGAAAGTGGATGCACCCATATCTTGGGGAACCACTATAGATCTGGTGTTTGCTATGTTGTATTTAATTTCTGTAGATAGAATTATTCTGTGCTAAAATAAGTTACAAATATCTGTTTGCCTTAAAATCAGAAAGACACAAAAAGATTAGAACCTATTCACCCCCCCCCTCTAGGTATTTAGGCTCTTGAAACAAAGTCTTTCAAAGTTCAAGCAATCAAGTGAGGTATTCGACTTCTTCCACTTTGATTTAATAATTTTCTTAAATGTTGGGATATGTTTTGTCAGCATGTTCTTGCTTTCCAACCAAAAGCATATATTGGTTCAATGAAGATTGCATTCCTAGAAAATATTCTTAGTTACCGATATTATCTACATTAGTGTGTTTGGTTAATGCTATATCGCTTAAAAACATAATGTTGGTATCTAGAAAGATCTTATGTTTCTTATTTAAGTGTGAATTTATGTATGTGATAGGATATAATTTGTATGTGTTTCTTTGTGTTTGTATATGTGTGGGTTTTGCGATTATTCGACTTCTCTAATAGTACTTGTAAGTACTCATCTCATGATTTCTCAATTTGTGCAAATTCAATTCGATGTGGGAAAACCCAGTGATGATGGAATGCAAGCTCCAACTTCCATAAGTTATAATCTTGGTGGTTTGCAATTAGATTTGTCTGTTTTACCATTTGATTGCCTGAGACAAGGATATGGTCATCATGCTATAAAAATAGTGTAATCAGTGCATGGAGCCTCTTGTGAATTCAAGAGAGTGTGTTTCCCTATATTAAAATACAGGATGTATAGTCAATTGACATTGATTGGTACTTGTTATATACATTTTGTATTGGATTTCAAAATGAAAATTATGAGTTATATAATTATATTGAAAGAATTTAATTCAAGAATTTATTCATGTTATTTTCGTGATCAGAATATAGGATCTCTAGAGTATGCTCGAGCCATCTTAACAACTGCACAAAATTTGTATATATTTAGTTATAAAGATTCTAATTTTATGATGTTAATATGAATATACTATGCTAATTAATGAAAATTATAATGGATACATACATTCCCTTAATACTTTCTATGTATTTTCTTGCCTAAATGAGGAATAATGAGAGATATGATAAAGTGATTTTCATTCTTTATATTTACGAGTGACTAGTAATGGCAATGGCAATGGTTTGAAGATTTTGCTGTATTTTTTTAAAGCGTCATGGTATTCTCGACACTTATTTTTAAGTTGCCACTTTTGGCCGCGCTATTTTTAAAAGGACATCGCCATATTTGGAGGAGAAGACCACACGAGATGGAAAAAATGTACAAGCACGTTGGACATAGTACACTTATGAGGGGAAGCTGAAGGTCACCCATGGAGTCAGGGATTTGAATTTGCTTGGAAAAGAACTCGCCAAGAGGTGAAATCCTTGGAGAAAATTTGTAGCTTCTATTGTGGGAAGTCCTTAACTAGAGCTAGAAGAGTGTTGTGAGTTTTAAGGAGTAAAATATGTGTATTGTAATGAATGTGTTATAAACATTAATGTGTAGCAGTCTGATATTGTGAAAACATATATTTAGCGATTTGTTTCTTTAATAAAATCTCTACTTTGTTGTCGATTCTTGCGTGCCCTCAATTTGCTAAGAACAATAAGATTCTTTTGTGTCCTCCATTTGCCCATTCTATTATAAACAATTATTTTTTCATTTTTATTTAGTAAAGGAATTATCTATAAATTTCAAAGCTCATTCATGGGAGAAGTGGATTTTAAAGTTTATCTTTAATCATTTTATGTTCTTCATTTGTAATTAATTGTGCCATTATTTCAACATCAATTTCATTGTAGACCTTAGTTATACATTAATTTCTTCATTAACAACTTTAGCTAAACCTTTTCTCATTTAGTATAAGCTTGTTTTATACCTTATCAGTATAATATATGGAAAAAAAGGAAAACTCCTAAAATTTATATTTTCCCTGCTATAAATCATATGATCATATTATTGCGGGCGTAGCCAGCTCAAATATGGGCGCAACCCACTCGAATGCGGGCAAAGCCTGGTAAGATTCAGCGAGTACGAGCGAGAGAAGAGACATTGTTTATAACATTGCCTACTTCCTTGTTGAAATTGTTGAAGTGAAAGTGGCAACTTGGGTGGTCAGTTCGGGCGGCCTGTGCGGTCTATTTTGGCTGTCTCGAGGGTCAGACCGTGCGGTCTGAGCGGACAGAACTGGCAACTAGCTAGCTCGGCCAGTGTTCTAAAGCTTGTTCCCCGGGTTGTTCTCAGGCAGAAAGGATGGTTATCCGCTCAGCTGTCGATTTGTGCAGCTGTCTCTGGAGTTCGCCGGTTTTTATGTGGAATGTTTTTGTATCCACTGGTACAGTGCTCGCACCAGGGATGTCTGATGGTGTGGACTTGGTTTGGATTTGGACCAAGTCCAGGTTGGCTTAGTCCAGGAGGTCACGCAGGCTATTTTCTCTGTCCTCCAAGCTCGACAACTGTATATCTTGTGCGACTTAGTTGCGTGCTCATTTTCTACGGTCTGGAGCTGTGTTTTCAAGTAGGCGGACTAGGGTGGTACTCGCTGAGTCTGCCTATTTGGTTGTCTTGTCAAGCTAGTCTTGACGGCTTATCAGAGGCTTGTTTCCGGCCTTGGATGTTCTACCTTGGCAGACTCGCTATTGGCCAAGTCGCTGCGGTCTGGCGTGTATCCGCAGCCTTTGCGGATACACTTGGTGTTTGCACTGGATAGGGCGGTTATCCTATCATCTAGGGCGATGATCACATTCCTCTCAGCGCCTATAAATAGGACCACCATATCAAATCAGATGGTATTGAGTGATCAGTAAGTGAACTCGCAAAAATTTGCTGCTGTTAGGGTTTTCTATCGGCGCAGTTTGAAGAGTTTGACCGGTTTATGCTGTGTAGGTTGTGCGGATAGCACTAGAAAGCTAGTGACTTGGTTCTGATTGTGGTTAGGGGCAGTGCAGACTCTGCGGGTAGCAACCAGTAGATAGTAGCAAGTCGTGGCTTGCGACTAGGCGGTTTCTCTTCTGAGACTTGTTTCCCAGTTCAATAAGTTGTCTGCCTCTGGGCGGCTTATTGTTTAGTTCGGTGGCAGCAGTCCGCGTGTTCTGGCATCTAGGCGACCTAGCGGTCAGGCGGCTTGCAGTTGAGCGGATAGGTTTATTTCTTCAGCACTGGAATAACGGGCAGTCCGCCCGGCTTGTTGAGGTCTTGCGACCAGGCGGCTTCAGCGGACTCCTTAGCAGTTTGTAGCAGAATCAGCGGTTACTACTTGAGTCCGCTCGATTTGTTTTCGGCTTGTAATTTTCCTTATTCCTTTGGATACATTGGAAATCATGTCTCATCATGTATGCCTCGCTATGTAAAGATATTTTGATAAGTATAAGTTTCTTGCTCTTCTATTTGTTATTTGGTTTGCTTGGGCTCAATGTGGTTGAGTGTTCCTGCGCCCGGTGTCCGGTTTTCTGCTATTATAAATTTTTTCATGGTATTAGAGGGATCAGAGCCTGAGCAATGATCAACCGTCAGTTTTCTTCCGAGAGTCTAAGCTTACTAAGGTGATTGCAATGGAAGGTGGATTTGTAAGAGGGCTTGGAATTGAGCTCCTTACAACGACTAACTTCAAGAAGTGGAAGTCGTGTATGGAGAGCTATCTTTTGGGTGAGGACCTTTAGAAGGTCGTCTGTGTATATGAAAGGCAGGAGGTTACTTTTGTTGGCGGTGCTGAAGCGATGAGAGCTTGGAGAAAGACCAATGCGAAAATAGAGTTTGTTCTCAAGCGGGCTATCTCATCAGAACTCTTTTACCACATCATCGGATCTCGGTCTGCTGCTGAGATTTGGACTTCCCTTGATGGGTTGTTGAAAAGGAAGAATATAGCATGGCTACAGTTTCTGGAGATTGAGTTGGCAAGGGCCAATCAAGGTGATCTGTCCATCTCTACATTCTTCTTGAAAATGAAGAACTTGTGCACTAAAATTTCAGCGTTGGACCCTGATGAGCCTATTTTAGAGGCAAAGCTGAAGAGTCACATAATCCGCGATTTGCGGAAGAAGTATATGGCTTTTTTCACCTCTATTCAAGGCTGGGCCACTCAACCATCTTTATTAGAGCTGGAGAACCTGCTGGCTTCGTAAGAGAGCTTGGCAAGGCAGATGGCTGGAGTCACTATCTCTTAAGGAGGCAGTGAGATGCTCTTTTCAAGGAAGAAAAAGAGGTGTGTTGTTGGATCCCTAGTTGGATTTGGGATAGGTTCACTAAATTAGTTTGATTTTGACCAACATTGTATAACCATGGTCAAGTCCATGAGTCCTAGAATTTAGGCTAATCTTTAGTTTCAACCTTCATGGACCAGCCAGCAGAGGACCCTAGTAAATTCAAGACTTAGAAGATTCAGAGATCAAAATGATCAGTTCAAAGTTCTTCGAACTCAGCTCGACGATCGTCGATCTCAGATCGACAAACTCAGAAATCCTTCTTGAGTTGAGCTCGACGAGATTCGAGCTCAGGTCGACGATCTCCTCCTTCAGACAGATTCTCAGCTCGACAAACTCTGAGCACAAAATTGGCAAGTTATTCTCAGTATGCAGTTCAAAGAGCTCAGGTCGATGAACAGGAATTCTAAGGTCGAGGAACTTGGATCTCCAGTCGACGAATTCTATTCTGAGGTCGACGATCTCTATCCCGAGCCAGAATGAGAAGTTTTCCTTACTTATGTCCCTTACTTTCTATATTATTTAGCAGTAATATTCCTGAGTAATTAATGCTCATATTCCCCTGAATATAGCCATTATTTGCAGCATTAATTATGGTCTTCATCAGGTTAATTGCTTACTTATTTTATTAGGGACAGTTGAGGAAACTCAATTAAGTCAATATTCCAGGGCAATCAGCAATTAATGCCAGAAATTCAAATTTCAAAGGAGAAATTATTGACTGTAGAATATAAAAAAGAGATTTTCTCTTTTCGGTCAGACAATCTCTATGACAGACATTAGAAGAGAATATACAGCACACAAGCATACAGAGAGATAGATACCTAACATTCAGAACTCACTCCTAGTACAGAAAACATTCTATTTTTCTTCCTTGTTCATTCTGAAGACTGAAGAAGAACATCCATCACTATCAAGAGTCTTCTTCAATCTTCTCCTCCAGGAGCATTCAAGGACAAAATCTTGAATCAGTCAAAAAGTTTCAGGATTAATTCAGACAAGGCTGAATACCTACACCCTGAGCAAGGCTCCAACTTTCTGAACCATCTCAACATCTTAGAAGGAGTATTGACAACAATAAATCCACCTATTTTCTCTGTTGTTTAAAGAAAAGAGAAGACCTCATCACCCCTCTCTCACCTCCTGTATAAAGGGTTTATTAACTCCTTTCAAAAGTTTATTATTGGTTTTTTTGGAACCTGATCAAAAGTCTAAAGGGTTGTGAGATCTCCCTGGAAGTAGATCTTGTGGTGGCAGTAACCTGATCAAAAACCTGATAGTGGATTCCTACCAGGGTGGTACAAGAGTGGATGTACCCAGGTTGGGGAACCACTATAAAATTCTTGTGTTATCTGTATGTGCTCTTTTTTTTTGTTCTTGTTGTGCTATGATAGATAGATTTGTTTAACCTATTTTTTATTTCCTTCTTTGTTATTATTGGTATCACCTATTTTTACTCTGATATAAATCTTAAAAACAGCCAAAGATTTAATTACTCTATTCAGCCCTCCCCCCTGTAGAGTAAATCAGGTCTAACCCCCCATCTTTCATGGGAGAAGAAGAAGACTAATGTTGGTGAAAGTCCTTAACCTTCTTATCAACAAGAGGGAAGCGTTGCTCCTAAATTAGATTGGAAGAAGAAGGAGTGGCTTAAGTGCTACAGATGTAACCAGCCGGGACACTTCAAGAGGGAATGCAAGGTCAAGCTACAACCTGGGTATGTTGTAGACAAGGAGGAAGCTTATTCCAGTACTGAGAAAGCCAGATGGGGAGGAGAATTCATGACAGGCACATATGTTTGGGCTTTATCCACCATCGACTAGCAAGATGACTGGATCATGGACTCAGGGTATGGTCACCATCTCATTGGGGATGAGTCAAAGTTCTCCTCTCTGCGTACATTCTCAGGTAATAAAGCTATCATAACCGCTGATGATATTGTTCATGCAGTAGAGAAGGAAGTTGCAGTATCTTTGAGTAGTGATAAGGTTCCACTCACGTTGAGGAGTGTCTATCACGTATCAGGGATGAAAAAGAACCTCTTCTCTATGATAAATGTGATGGATTCGGGCTATCACGTTCTACTTTGTCCAATAGAAGTGAAGTTTCTTCGCAATGTGTCAGTAGTTAAGGCTGACATTGATCATGTAGGTAGAAGGGTGAGAGACTTGTTTGTGTTATCAATAAGCTCCTATATTGATCAGATGAGGACCAATTATAGTGCATATATCTGGCATTAGCGACTGGGACTTGTTGGGATGGACAAGCTGAAAGCCATGGTAGTGAAGAGCCTTGTGAAAGGCTTTCCTAAGTTGTCATCCTTCGGTAATGGTCATATCTGTGTGGGATGTCAATAAGGAAAGGCTCATCGCCTTCTATTTAATAAGTCGCTGACCAAGTGTAATGCACCATTAGAGTGTATCCATGGTGATCTGATGGGGAGACCGTCACAGCCAGTCTTGGAGGCAGCAGGTATATGCTGGTTCCAATTGATGACTACACGTGATACACTTTGGTGTACTTTATGAAAGAAAAGTCAGATGCTTTCCGCTTGTTTGTCGAGTTCAAGGAGCTGGTGGAGGGACGACTTGGCCTGCGGATCAAGAAGTTGAGAACAGACAACGGAGGTGAGTTTGTTTCAACTGAGTTCTCAAACTTCGGCAGGAAGAACGACATTCAAAGGTAGCTCACTTGTGCTAAAACTCCACAATAAAATGGAGTATCAGAGCGAAAGATTCGTCATCTGACGGAAACGTGCAAGTGTTGTCTTCATGCTAAAGGCATTCCAAGATCCTTCTAGGCGGAGGGAATGGCTTGCTCTACCTATGTTATCAATCAAATGCATCTGAGTTCGATCAATATGAAGTCTCCTCATGAGATGATGTTCAAGGATAAACCTGGAGTTGGGCACCTTTAGGTGTTTGGATCTACCTTCTGCGTACCCATCCTAGATGCTATGAGGACAAAGCTAGATGCAAAGGCAAGGAAGATTGTCTTTGTGGGCTATCATGAGCGGAAGAAGGGGTGGAAATGTATGGATCCAGTGATGAAGAATTTCATGGTTTCGAGAGACGTTGTCTTCGACGAGTTGATGTCATATGGAGGTGGCTCCTCTATGGAGTTACAGGAGAGCAGGTCGGATGACGAACATGATGTGGTTGCTAAGGATCTTCTATTGGAGCTGCTTGTGTCATTAAGAGCTCCAAGTATTTCTAGCTCTAGGGAAGAGGCTTCTGGTTCAGGAAGCAAGGGGAGCGATGCTCCAAGTTTTCCCAGAAATGGAGCTGATTCAGGAGAAGCAACAAAAGTGGTTAGCAAGGGTAAGACCCTTCGTAGATCGAAGAGGACCATCAAACCACCAGCTCGTTATAGCGAAGGAAACACAGCGAGTTTTGTCTCTTGTTTCTTCGCAGGCCCTCTGGACGAGCGAGAGCCTTCTATATTTGAATATGTTACTGGGGTCAAGGAGTGGGAAGATGCTATAAATGAGGAGATGGCTGCCCTTAGGAAGAATAAGACTTTGGACCTTATGCCCAAGGTCGATGGCATTACTCCTGTGATATGCAAGTGGGTCTACAAGCTTAAGAAGAAGGCGGATGAGAGCATCGAGCGGTACAAGGCTCTCCATATAGCTCGAGGATTTTCTCAGCAATACGAAGAAAATTATGAAGAGACGTTCAGTCCTGTGGAAAAGATGACTTTAGTTTGGGTAGTGATGGCCTTGGTGGCTTGTCAGGGTTGGAAGATGTGGCAGTTAGAGGTAAATAATGATTTTCTTTATGGGGAGATTGATTAAGACATCTTCATGTTTCATCCGCCTGGATACGTGTCTGAATATCATCCAGGATACGTCTGCAAACTCCAGAAGGCCCTTTATGTATTGAAGCAGACATCGAGGTCATGGTATGAGAAGATCGCAGAGTACCTCCAATTCTGCGGTTATTTTTCCTCAGACTAAGATTCGAGCATGTTCATCAAGAAGAAGTGTGAGCTTCAGGTCTTGGTGCTGCTGTACGTGGACGATATGATCTTCACGGGAAACTCTGAGGAGGAGGTGGCTAGGCTCAAGGCAGAGCTAGCCGTTCAGTTCGAGATAAAAGACTTGGGTGAGCTCCACCACTTCCTTGGACTCGAGGTGGAGAGGAAAGAGAGTGGCATACTCGTTCCAAAAAGGGTTATATGGATCAGATCATTCAGTGATTCGGCATGCAGGAAGAGAAGAGTAGCTTTACTCCTTTTGATGTTGGCATCAAGCTTCAACGAGATGAGGGGAGGATTCTTCTAGGTCCTCTAGTTTTCCGTGCTCTGGTGGGGAGCCTTATCTATTTGACAATTACGAGGCCAGACATTGCATATGTTGTAGGCCGAATAAGTCGGTATATGGTGGAAACTTGGAAGCCTCATCTGATGGCGACAAGGAGCATTCTGAAGAAAGTGAAGTCCACTTCTGATATGGGTCTCCTTTATGGGAGAGACACGAGCTTCGACCTGTACGGGTATACAGATGCTGATTATGGGTGAGATTCAGACGACCAGAAGTCAACATCCGATTATGTCTTCACATGTAGATCAGTGGGGATTTCTTGGTGCAACAAGAAGTAGGATTCGGTGTTCGTCTTTACTACAAAAGCAGAGTATAAGGATTCGGTATTAGCAGCTCGAGAAGCCATCTGGCTTAGGAGGCTAGTAGAGGACGTCCATGAAGAATTGCGCAACCCTACTCTGCTATGTGGTGACAATGAAAGTGCATTGAAAATGGTTCATAATCCAGTTTGTCACGTGCGGACGAAGCATATTGAGATTGAGAACCATTTCATTTGGTAGAAGGTGTTGGAGAGGTCTCTTGTTGTTAGACATGTGTAGAGTGAGGACAACATCGCGGACATCTTCATGAAGCCGTTGTTAAAGGGGCCAATTATTCGGTTACGGGGATTGCTAGGGCTGGTCTCCACTTCTCACTTTAAGGGGGGTATTGAAATTATTGAAGTGAAAGTTGCAGCCTGGGCGGTCTGTTCGGGCAGGCTGTTTTGGCAGTCTCGGTGATCAGACCGTGTAGTCTGAGCGGACAGAGCTGGCGACTAGCTAGGTCAACCAGTGTTCTGCGAATTGTTCCCCTGGTTATTCTCAGGCAGATAGGATGGTTATCCGCTCAGCTGCCGATTTGTGCAGCTGGCTCTGGAGTTCGCCGGTTTTTGTGCGGGCTATTTTTATATTCGCTGGTGCTGTGATCGCACCAGGGATGTCTGGTGGTGTGGACTTGGTTTGGATTTGGACCAAGTCCAGGTTGGCTTATTCTAGGAGGTTGCGCGGCCTGCGTGGGCTATTTTCTATGTCTGTCGAGCTCGACAGCTGTTTATCTTGTGCAACTTGGCTGCGAGCTTGTTTTCTGCGGTCTAGAGCTGTGTCCACAAGTGGGCGGACTGGGGTGGTACTCACTGAGTCCGCATGTTTGGTGGTCTTGTATGGCTAGGCTTGGCGGCTTGTCAGAGGCTTATTTTCGGCCTTGGATGTTCTACCTTAGCGGACTCGCTCTTGGCCAAGTCGCAGCGGTCTGGTTTGTATCCGCAGCCTTTGCGGATACACCTAGTGTTTGCACTGGATATGACAATTATCCTATCGTTTAGGGCGGTGATCACACTCCTCTCCGCGCCTATAAATAGGACACTCTGTCACATCAGATGGTACCGAGTGAACAGTAAGTGAACTCACGGAAAGTTGCTGTGGTTAGTGTTTTTTATTCGCGCGATTTGAAGAGTTTGACTCTTTTGTGCTGTGCAGGTTGTGCGGATAACACTGGAAAGTCAGTGACTTGGTTCTGACTGTGGTCAGGGGTTGTGCGGACTATGCGGGTAACAACCAGCGGATAGCAGTAAGTCGCGGCTTGCGACTAGGCGGTTTCTCTTCTGCAACTTGTTTCCCAATTCAATAGGTTGTCCGCCTCTAGGATGCTTGTTCAGTTTGGTGGCAGCAGTCCGCGTGTTCTGGCGGCTAGGCGACCTCGCAGTTAGGAGGCTTGCAGTTCAGCGGACAGGTTTCTTTCTTCAGCACTGGAATAACGGGCAGTCCGCATGGCTTGTTGCGGTCTTGCGACCAGGTGGCTTCAGCGGACTCCTTTGCGGTTTGCAACAGAACCGACGATTACTCCTTGAGTCCCCGAGGTTTGTTTTCGGCTTGTAATTTTCTTGTTTCTTTCAGATACATTGACAATCATGTCTTGCCATGTATGCCTCGCTGTATAAAGATTTTTGGATAAGTACAAGTTTCTTGCTTTTCTGTTTGTTATTCAGTTTGCTTGGGCTCAATGTGGTTGAATGTTCCTGCGCCTGGTGTCCCGTTTTCCGCTATTACAAATTTTTTCATTCCTCTCTCCCTCCCTTCATTTTTTATTCATTTTCCTCTTCTCTCTTTGTCCCCTCTCCCCCTTTCCTTCTCCTCCCCCTCTTTTTCTCTCTCTCTCCCGCCCACTTCTTTCTCCCACATACTAGAGGAACTGGCACCCCACAACCCTCGGCCTGTCGCCCTCACCATCGCCTGAACATTTGTGTAACGAACTTTGGAATAGTGGAAGTTAGGTCGACGACGAATTGACCGCATAGTTTTTTACCCCGATTGAGTTTTTCATGTAATCAAATCTCTCTCACATTGTTCAAGAGAATGAATATAAATTCCATTTCACGCTTGACCGATTATAAAAAACCCTAATTGGATTTTTTGCACGCTTGATCGCTCAATAGGGTAAGACGGTTCAAGAGACCCGATCTACCAGGGGCTCAAAGAGGACCGCAATAATTTTAGTAGTAATATCTACCGATTATTAGGTGGAAATCTTTTGAATAAAAAAATTTATTTTATTAATTACTAGTTTAAAGTGTCATTATCAATGGATAAAAAGAATGATTATAAATTCCATTTCATGGGATGAGTAAAAGAATAGTAGAAGAACACCTCTCACTCATTGAATTGAAGTAGTCTTATAATAATAATAAATATTCTCTCAGAAATATTGCTTTATCTTATAATTTTACATATATAAATTTAATAACTTTAAATATGAAACCTTGTAATTATATATTTAATAATTCACAAATATATTTTAGGAAATTAATAAGCTTGTTCATGGTCGCTTAGCTTTCTCTCGGTCCGGAGAATCGAACAGCATTAGATTGAGAGTGAGCAAAGCGCACAAACACAAAAAAGTTAACCAACAATAGTAACAATGAGATGTTTTATGTGAAAAAGTCTGGAAAGGAAAAAACCTATGAGGTCAGATCGATATGGGCCAAATTCACCTATTTTGCAAGCGGTTACAGAAGTTAGATATTTCAAGAATGTGACAGGTCACCGCTTCGTATTTTACATGTCTTGAGAAACAATAGGGGGAAAAGTACAAGTCTTCAAAAACGTTCACCGGATCGTTCTTTGTTGCCTTCTCATGTGCTTGCAAGAGCATCCTCTAGAGTTTTGAAGGAGGGGATTTGCGAGAGAATGAAACGAATTCAGTGCGAAGGAGAGAGCAACGTGCTAAGTACTCGTCGGAAAAACTCAGAACTCTCTCTTGTCTTTTTGTTGTGCCTTCAAATGAAGGCATAAGAGCCTTTAATAGTATTTCTTTGGGGGGGGGGGCAATTGCGCCCGACTGGAATTTGAGTTGACGAATGAAATTGCATGGTTTTGATCACCTGAATCGCAAATATTTAGAAAATGACGAGCGTGACCCCGGGCGGCCCGGTTGGATTTTTCAGCAAGTCGGCGACCGTGGGAGGCTCACCGGGTGGATGAAGTGGCAACAGTGCACCCCCAAAGGATGGCGATTAGGAGAAAAATGGAAAGCGGATTGGAGACCAGGTCTGCGGTCAGAAAGAGGTTAACCACCGGGAGGATTAGTTTTGTTATGCAATCGAATCGAGTACCGCGGTAGCACAACAAAATTAAATTGAGCAAAACAATCGCGCAAAATAAAAATAACAGAAGAGATTCCACAAATACAAACACAGACGACAAAATAATATACGTGATTCGGAGATGGGCTCCTACATCCACGGTGAGAGCGCGCCGGAGAAATCCACTATAATCAATGAGGTTACAAGTTACAACCAAAGACCGTTAACACGGTCGAACAACAAGAGAAAAGCAAAAAACTGAAGAAGAACGTTGTCGCCACTGCTGTCGCCGCCGATATCGCCTAGCGATATCGCCCTGTCTTATTCCTCCTGGATCCGTCGCCTCCTGCAACTGTTGTCGCCGCCTGGATCCACCACTACACAGCCGGCCGCCGAGATGAGCCCGGCCAGATGTCGATCCGTCTCGATCGCCCGAACGCCGCTGCCTCTCTACTGCGGCCGGAGCCTGAAAATGTCGCCTCCTCCTGGAGTTGTCTGTCGCCGCTGGACAGAACAAGAAGTCGCGTGAAGCTTTCAATGCTCCCTCTAATGGCTCTCACGGATTTCTCTCTGGTTGTACACAAGAAACGGCTAGGGAGGGCTCCTATTTATAGGATCAAGATCCAACATCAAATTAGGAAGATGATCTCCTATTAAGGGGATTGTCTTATTTCTCCTCATAAAGATATTCCAAATATAGGTTTCCTCCAAAATTAGGAATTATGGAGGCACACGGATTGATGATGTGTCATAATCCAAAAAATTATATATTCTCCCATTATTGATCTTCCTAAATAATATTCCTAAATAGGTTTAGCCCGGATTAAGAATTGTGGCCTCCCACGGATCGATGACGTGTCACGATCCCGATAATCTGGGCATGTGGATAGCGGAGGTGTCATAATCTCAACAATCTCCACCTTGACGCCTCACGCGATGAACTCCACCTCGAAGCCTAACGAACGTAACTATACCTCCAGCCTAGATCTCCCCTACCAGCGACTACGAGCCCCCTCTCCCTTGGTATCTGCGATCAACATACATCAATATGAGCCAAGTCAAGACCGTTCTTGAACTGGACTCCTGTCACTGATTTCGTCTGCATGTTCGCACCATTATCCTCCGTAGAGATCTTCCGCAACTTCATGCCTCCACCTCCAACGAATTCCATCGACTCCTTGTTACGCACTCCAATGTGCTTTATCCTTGCACGATAGACCGTGTCTTTTGCAAGACAACTAGCACTGTGCAGCTCCACCTTCTTCTGAGTAAACCCGAGTTCCTTGGTGGGACTCCTGAGCCAGATGGCTCCCCTTGTGGTGCCTGAGCACTCCTGCGATGTCTCTCTTCCCTTCTCCTTTACGCCTGCAAAAATTCTACCTCCGCCAAGGTCCTCTCTAAACGAACATGCCCTTGCCACGAATCCTGCCCTGCTCCTCCGCTGGTCCTTCCTAGCTTTCCACTTAGAGCGATCTCTGCCCTCTAGAGCTCTAACATAGGAACCAGGATCTGAGGAGATCTCATGGAAAGCATATGCTACAGAGTCCTGTAGCCTGAGATGTAGTCTGACCTATCTTCTCGCCCTTCCACTCGCAATCGTAGTACCGATCATTCTATAGAGAGTATCAGAATGCTCTCCTACCATGACTACCTGTGCGCCTCTTCTAACCTTCAAACATCCGTCGTTGCTGGTATAAGAATACCCGGTGGCCTCCAGAGTGCCTAGATAAATCAAGTTATTTCTCAACTTGGGCAAATGCCGAACGTTGGTGAGTGTCCTTACCACTCCGTCGAACATCTTAATCCTGATATTATCAACTCCCAACACCTCGCACTCTGAGTCATTCCCCATACGAACACGACCACCCTCACATTGCCTAAAGCTGGAGAACCAATCTGTGTACGGGCATATGTGGTACGAACATCCTGTATCCATGATCCAGGAACCTGTGGTCTCAAAACTGGGTGAAACATGAAGAACGTCAGCGTCGTTCTCATCCTCGGATGCCACCACAGCCTGATGTGGCTCATGCGTCTGTTCTCTAAACTTCCTCTTCGGGCACTCATTCTTCCAATGCCCCTCCTCCTTGTAGTAGTGACACTTCGTATTCCTGCCCCCGGACTTAAACCTAGGTCAATCTTCCTCCTTCCCTTTTCCTCTCGATCTACCCCGGGTGGGATCTTAGCTCTTAACGAATAAGCTCTCGTCGGCTCTAGGGCTCGACTTGCTTCTCGTTTCATTCGAGAGCAGCGTTGTCATCACTTCTTCCATCTTCAGGGTATCCTTCCCATACAGAATCGTGGTGACCAGATGATCGAAGGACTTGGGCAATGAAGACAATAAGAGAAGAGCCTGGTCTTCCTCCTCGACCTTAATGTCCATACTATGCAACTGAGAGATAAGTTTATTAAACGCATTCATGTGGTCAAGAAGCTGAGCGCTCTCCAACATCCTTAAGCTGTACAATTATTTTTTCACGTACAACTTATTTGTGAGGGATTTAGACATGTATAGCTCCTCTAGCTTCTTCCAAAGATCCGCTGTAGTCTCAACGTCGACTATATTATACATCACCTCATCGGCCAAACACAGCTGAATCGTGTTGATGGCCTTCAGATCCAGCCCCTCCCACTCGTCGTCCTTCTTCAACCCGTCCTTCTCCTTTCCAAGGAGCGCCTTATGAAGACCTTGCTGGACGAGCACCGCTTTGATCCGTTTTTGCCACAGACCAAAATCAATTTTGCCGTCGTATTTTGGAATCTAAAATTTCGCTGTCATTGTTTTGCTCACAGAGCTACTGGGCAATCTGAGTAATATTCACGGACCAGATCTGAGAAGATAGGGAGCGGAACGATGTTGTCACCTACCGTTGACCCAAATCTAAAACCGGAACGTCCAGACGATCAGCCCCGCGGAACCTCCCTCTGATACCAATTGTTATGCAATCGGATCGAGTACCGCGGTAGAGCAACAGAATTAAATTGAGCAAAACAATCGCGCAAAATAAAAATAATAGAAGAGATTCCACAAATACAAACACAGACGAAAAATAATATACGTGGTTCGGAGATGGGTTCCTACGACCACGGGGAGAGCGTGCCGGAGAAATCCACTATAATCAATGAGGTTACAAGTTACAACCAGAGACCGTTAACACGGTCGAACAACAAGAGAAAAGCAAAAAACTGAAGAAGAACGTTGTCGCCACTGCTGTCGCCGCCGATATCGCCTAGCGATATCGCCCTGTCTTCTTCCTCCTGGATCCGCCGCCTCCTGCAACTGCTATCGCAGCATGGATCCACCACTACACAGCCGGCCGCCGGGATGAGCCCGGCTAGATGTCGATCCGTCTCGATCGCCCGAACGCCGCTGCCTCTCTGCTGCGGCCGGAGCCTGAAACTGCCGCCTCCGCCTGAAGTTGTCTGCCGCCGCTGGACAGAACAAGAAGTCGCGTGAAGCTTTCACTGCTCCCTCTAATGACTCTCACGGATTTCTCTCTGGTTGCACACAAGAAACGGCTAGGGGGGGCTTCTATTTATAGGATCAAGATCCAACATCAAATTAGGAAGATGATCTCCTATTAAGGGGATTGTCTTATTTCTCCTCATAAAGAAATTCCAAATATAGATTTCCTCCAAAATTAGGAATTATGGAGACACACGGATTGATGATGTATCATAATCCAAATAATTATATATTCTCTCATTAATGATCTTCCTAAATAATATTCCTAAATAGGTTTAGTCCGGATTAGGAATTGTGGCCTCCCACGGATCGATGACGTGTCGCGATCCCGATAATCTGTGCACGTGGATCGCGGAGGTGTCATAATCTCAACATAATTTAGCTCTAATACCATGTAGAAGAATTGAGTGAACTTTGAATATACTTTTTGAATTCCAAATTACAAGTATGAGTACAAATATATAGGGAGAAGAGAGAGAAAATCATCTCTTATACAAGATGTGAGACTAATATATGAAAAAGAGAAAGATTTATAATAGGCCTCTAAATGAGCCAGTACAAACAGTTTTCTAACACCTTAATAGTCATTGAGGTTGACCTACCGAGGAATAATTATATGCAGTCCTAGTTCATTTTTTTTAAAACACTATGAAATCATTTGAACTCAAGTTATAAGTATTAAGCGATCAAGTTTTGTATCAAACAAAGTTTAACTTCATAGTATTAGATTTTTTTTATTTTTAGAATTATCACTAGGGGGCGAACGCACATGGGTGTAAAATATTAGTCCTAAACTCTAATCTTCTTGCTAATTAATAAAAACAATGTGTTATAAGAATTATTTGTTGAATTAAAACGTAAAATGTTCCTTTTGTCCAATTTATTGTGTGTTGTGACTTGTGAGTATTAATTAACATTTTTTTAATTCCGGTAACACTTAGGCTCCGTTTGGGGGGACTTATTTTTACCGGTCAAACGGTTACGACCGCATGTACCGGACCTTAATTAAGGTCCGGTACATGCGGTCGTAATCGCTTGACCGGTGAAAATAAGTCCCCCCAAACGGAGCCTTAGTGAGACCAAAAATGAAATTTTATTCGAAGTAATTGTATTTCATCGTAACCCCAAACACTAAGGCTGTAAATGAGGCAAGCATGAGTTGAGATAAGCAAAATTCACATGCTCGAGTTAAGCATTTTGAGCTCGACGAGCTCATTTTTGCATCGCTCAAGCTCAGGCTTAAGATCAATATATCGAGCTCGATGGGCCCGCGAGCTTTTCTGTTTCAAAACAGTATTTTATTTATATTTATTATTTTAAAAACATTCCAAACTAAAGCTTATAAGCCTCCATATAAACTCTGCTTGCACCCCTATGGAGAACTATTTTGATGAAATTAAGGGCTAGTTTGGGGCGGATTATCTCGCTAGGATTTCAACTAATAAATCATTTTATATTAATTTGTAAGTTTATTAGAGTCTAGGTGTAATTTCAAGAAAACTTAGAAAGTTGAAGGACTTATTTCAAGTAAAGAACAGTTTAAGGACTAATTTTAAAAAATAAGTAAACTTTTAGAACTTATTTCAAACAAAACAAAGTTTAGGAGCTTATTTCAAAAAGTCCATAAAATTTAGGGACTAATTTCATATTTTTGTCAAATATAGATGGAGAGTGATCAAATATGTCAAATTATTTTATAATATTTCAATTTACCCTCTGTAATAACTCTACATTGAAAAAGGAGCACTACATTTTATCCATTGTAATAAATCTAGAATCATTATTAATGGGTCATGTGTAAATTATAGGAAAACCGGTTTGCAATTAACCAGAGTCTCATCACACCCACTAACTTGGTGCGGGGTCATGAGAGTAACCTTTGCATGCACGATCAACACGCCCGATCCATGCACGATTCGCACACGAGATCCCAGCACACGCACAACCTAAGTAACCACCTGCAGTCGGCCGAGCCAGCCACCCCCGTCGAGCGGCCTTCGCCTGGTCGGTTTGGGCCATTGCCGATGGGCCTTCTCCCTCCCGACCTCTGTGAAGCTGACGTTAGGCACAACACGGTCGGCCTCCAAGAGGCCGGTGTCCGACGGAGTTCGCCCGACCGACCTCCTTGAGGCCGGTTTCGGGCACCGCCCCGCCAACCCCCTAGATGCTGGAGTTAGGCGGCGCTCGCTAGGCGGCTCTAGCCTGGCCAACCTCAGCGACGCCGTCGCCGAACGGCGCTAGGTCGGCCTCCTGGAGGCCGGCGCCCGGTGGCCCTCGTACGGCCAACGGCCTTTCTCCCCCTCCTCCTCTCGACCGGTCGCCAGGTCAGCCTCCCCATTCGGGTTTCCCCCTGGTCTGCCTCATTTGACTACCACCGTCCGATAATCATCTGACATCACAATTGTCTGCTATGCAGGTAATCACCCGCGTAACCACCGGCAAACTACTGATAGTGGTGGGTGCAAATAACCGAGATAATGGCGGCCTGCGAATAGTGAAATTATAAAGAAAAGGCACACCGCAAACTATATTAAATCCGGTCTGTAATTAGGGAATTTGGTGGTTACGGTCTGCGGATAGCCGCGTAACAACCTCTGAAGACTATAAATAAGACCTCAGATCCCCTCTCATTTCTAGCTTCTCCTCTCAATCTTTTTTTTGTTTGGTATATTGATCACAATGTCCCAGATTTGAAGAAAACCCACAAGTTAATAATATACACAAAACTGTATTTGATATATGTCTAAGTTTACATGTGCAAGATATTGGTAATTAAGTAATTAGATAGACTGAGAGTATTAGAAGTATGGCTGGAAATAAGTTAGCATGGTCAAGAAAGATAGGAAATTAACTAAGTACAAAAGTGTCAAGTGACTACACATCACTCAATGCCAAAGACAAAAAAGCATTGTCAGTTTAACTCTCACTCAAAGCCTCAATGTAGAAGCACTAAAATCTGACTAAGTACAAAAACGTCAAGTTAAGGACTTACACTGGACGTCTTCTCAAAGAAAGGTTGTTAAGTACAAATGCATTGAGTGAAGGACTTACACTCAACGTCATCTCAGTAAAAGTGTTAAAAGACAAAAGCGTCAAGTGAAGAACCTTCACCCAATGGCTCAGCGTTAGGCAGAATGTAAGACCCTATTTTTGCTAAGCTATCAGGTATTATGCCTAGAACCTCCATTTTGCGGAGACACCGACACTCGGGAGGGTCGCCACCACAAGACGCCGATTCTGCCGGCATTGATGATCATCAAAGAAGTAAAAGTACAAACAAGTCAAGTCCACAAAATCACAATATATATATATATATATATGAGCATAAATCACAGTAATGTCTATAGAGATAAGGTACTGAAATAGAATAATAAAGTGGAAATATAAACGGGCTCACGCCCGGTACATCATGTCCTCACTACAACACTCTCGCGAAAGCTAAGAAAAACTAACACTCAAAGAGCCAGAAGCTGGTGCTCCTGTGCTAGACTGACCCACCTCCATGTGCACCGCGCTCCGCTGGTGCTTCCTCTCCTGCTGCTGTTCCCTATCTTCTATCCGGAGCCCCTGAAATGTTTGGCCCACCGACCGTTAGTCATAAATATTAAGCAACCTATCATCCTCGTCTCGCCCCCGCGACTCCTAGGCACCGTGTGTGAGGAGAGATAAGGAAGCTTATGAGGGTGGAGAGTAAACAAAACAGATGACGACGAAACTAATTAGCAGTCATAAAGTTTACCTTATACAAAAGTCTAAACTAGCACTTCTATAATAAGTAGAGCAGTAATAAATGGTAAAAGTAAAGTGTGGCATAAAGAAAAGTAACAGGTAAATAATTAATCTTAACTTATATGAATGCACATACAAACTTATAAGTTAAGGGGTTTTTTGCAAGACTCCCATCGTATAAGCTATCCCATACTAGTTTATACGATAGGGTGTAATGTTAAATGCAGGTATGTGTGATGTGATATGTTATGCCATGAATCATGCAAGTGTAACAAACACACACGACTCTAAGCGCACAGACCTTTAGTTCCCCGATTTTGGAAGCTAGCTTGACTCCCAGGAGCCTCCGTAGTGGCCAACCGAGACAGTGGGTTTGGCCACCCAAATCCTAGGCGGTATTCACACTACCAGGCCTAGCCCTTACGTACGCCTCTGAAGGACACACCAAAGTCACCACGTATTATGCTGACCAACCGCCAGACTTTTCCTTGGATAAGTGTAAACCACACCCGCCGAGTCATCGTATCGACGCTGATGTGAATGACTGTCAAATACCAAAGACCCACCACTTTATGCACATGCAACCATGAATTTTCGAGCCATCGACTCCCCGGACTAACCCATCTATTACAACTATCTTCTGAGCCTTCGACTCACCGGGCTAACTTTCTCATTTCCACATCCACGGAGCCTACCGCTCGGATAACCCAACCAAGCTAACCTCCCTATTCATCAGCGTGAGTGAAGGTGAAGCCCTAGTTTTTACTAATTACTCTTAAACATTTTGGTCTTACGGTTTAAGGTTAACCTTGGACTGCCCAGAACATTCCCTGTGAAGGGCTCTCAAGGGCACTAGGAACTATGATGGGCTGAAGTCCAAAGCTCCATTTTGCAAGACACTTATTATTATTGGTGTATACCCATGTTCCCAAACTCTCCTGATTTTACACATGATCTAAACCTAAGTGTATTTAGACATCTTCCAGGGAAAGACGATCCATTGTCGATCCCGAGCACAACCCTGCCCTTGCACAACCGGGCTCACACAACCTACCTTATTTTGGTGACCCTATATATTCCAATCAGACCAGGTACACCAACTACCCTTTCCCATACAAGGTTCACTGGATATCTTGGTTCTATAGTTTTTTACATTGTGTAGACCTATTGAGTTACATGGTGTGCATGCATGGTGACCCATCCAATTATTCATCCACATGACCTAAGATTATTATTGGGGGTCTATTAAGATATTTTAAGATCAAATCAAGAAGATAACATTTTTTCCTAATTTATTTATCATTTATTATATTTTCTCCAAAATTAGGCTACCTAGGCTTTTGAACACCAAGTATAATTTTCTTACAAGATATGTCCTCAAAAAAATTATGACAAGTGTATATCATCAAAATAACAATAAATAATGAAATTCTCAATTTTCAAAAAATGTTTTGATCTCCAAAGAAAATATTGATTAATTAACCTCATTAATAGGGCAAAGCATGAAATAATAGAAATAACAATCCAAAAATCATATAAAAATTATTAGATGTTATAAGTGGCCAGAAAAGACAACTGACCAAATTTAGTAATTTTTCCAAACACAGTTGGCCACATAAATAAATCTTTTAAGAATTTTCTAGTGAGTAAATAACTCATAATAATTTTTTCTTACTAATAGGACAACTACTAGGTTTGTGAATGAAGTACTATAAATATTAATCCAGAATTCATACAATAATTTCCAGAGATTAATAACAACAATATAAGATCACTGCCTAATTTTCATGAACATCCAAGATTATATAATCATGCAATAAAATTATGAGTAGAAGTAACCTAATTGATCCTCAATTATTTCAGAGGGGTTAAGTGCTCCTAAAAATTCTAATAATATTTTCTAAGGCTTATTTCCACCCTATAAACTCTTCTATCAAGTTACAAGGCATTCCAAGGACATGTGGTCCCATGTACTTCATTAGGCTCAATAACCAACCCTAGGGTTCACACTAGGGTTCTAGGGCATCTCAACCCTAAAAACCCCCAAATCTCTTGTGGGAGCGTTTTAGATGACCTTGTGGCTCTGGACAAAGTACCATCCCCTTTGGGTGAGAATTGACCACTCTAACCATCAAACAACCTTTGCCCTAACTTACCCTTAAAGGACCAAAGTTTGGTTACACCAATACCTACTCAAATCACCCCAAATGGGTTGAAATTTTTACCAGAGTCATGTCTTGACCCTAATAAACAAGCACCAAAATACTGGATGGTTTTGAGGTCATTAGACCCCATAATTAATTCATACATGTTTTATTAAATTTTTACAAAAACTTCAGGAAAATATTTTCCAAAAATTCCAATTTTTGAATATGATGAGTGTGTCAGTAATTAGCCTATGGTACATATTTAAAGGCATTTACATAACTGGTTTAGTGGGGGCACTCAAATTAGTCTCTGATTAACCCTAGGTATAGCTTGCACCATTTAGTGTACTGTGGTCAGACCAGCGACCCAAATTGGTTGAAACAATTTTAAAATAAATTAGACTTCAATGGCTACCACTTTGATGTTAACCATTTTTCCAGAAAAAGCCTCTAAGTATTTTTAATTATTAATTAAAAACACTGCAATAATATGTGACATAATGAATTATAATTATTCCTTAATAAAATCAGGCGCACAAATCTTGGCGCAATTTTGACGGGATCTGTTCATCTTCCCCAGCGCGCCAATGACTGAGATAGCCTCGGACTGGAGCAACTTCCAGCCGCATTTCCCGGCCACCCGGCCACCTCCCTAGCCGACCACCGCCACCAACACCACCACCACCTCTGTTGAGGTGGGGGGCTATCGCTTTGAGGCGAAACGGCCGCTGGAGAGGCCATTTCCGACGAACCCACAACCACTTTTTTCATGGAAAATTCTTCTGAATTTCTCTCTGGATCGGGCTCAATTTAGCTCAATAACTCTCCTAGTCGATTTAAGATGCTAATACAGAGGGAGAGGGGGAGAAGTCGACCTTCTGGGGTGGCTGAAGCCTTGCCAATCGCCGTGACGCCTTTTTGGTGGTGGCAGTTTCGGGTGCTCTGCAACTTCTACACCAGAGGGTTTGATTTCTTCAAGGAAATGGTGGAAATGGCTACTGGGGGTCTAGGGAAGCTTTTAAAATGATCAAATGGGGGGGGGGGGAGAAGGGTCTAAAATAAATGGCCATTAATTGCCATGAAAGAACTTTTTCGGCCAACTAAAAATCCTTGAATTAAGCCACGAAGAGGCCATCCATGGTTGTTTATCTCCTCAAAACTGAAGGGAGAATGAATCTATAGTAATTAGAAATGAAGAGAGGAGGCCCTTGGCCTCCCTTGGCCATGAATGACCTCTTCTTCATTTTCTCTCTCCTACATTAAAGGGGAAGTGGAGCTTTCTCTCTCCTAGTCACTATTTTTAGAAAATGAGTGGCATTTTGGATAATTCTAAACCTCATGAGGCTAGTAGGCCACCTCAATTGTTCATAGCCCAAGTGGGTTGGGCTAGGTTAGGTCAACTTGAGCTAACTTGACCTAACCTAAGGTTGAGTTTACTTTGGTCAAATTGACCTTTTGGGTTGACCCCAATGGATCCTTGGTGACCCATTGGCCTCCCCTAAGGTCTAGGAAGAGTTGTGTAGGGTTGGTTTGACACCTTGGAGGACACTTGACCTTTAATAAGGGCACTTTGACCATTTTAGGGCTAAGGTTGACTCTAGTCAACTTGACCTTCTTTAGATGACCCCAATGGGTCCTTGGTGACTCATTGACCTCCCTTGAGGGTTAGGAAGGTCTAGGTGGGGTTGGTTAAGGGAAGGTCAATTGACCATATGTAGGTTAGTTTGACCCATTTATGGTTAAGGTTGACTTTGGTCAACTTGATCTCTTTGATTGACCCCAATTGGTCCTTGGTGACCTTATGGACCTCCTAAAGGGTTAGGGGTATTGTGGTGGGGTCCTGGAGTCAAGTTAAGGCCTTGAAGTCAAACCCAAGGGGTGGTGATGAGGTTGTGCTATAGGCAGACCAAGGTGATTTCCACCTTCATGCCTTTGTTCACTTGGCCTCTTGAGTGATGCAGGCCCATGGTTTCAACGGATTAAACTACGCGTTCTTAGGTTCGGTCATTAAAATTAATACGTAGCGAGCAGTTTTTCTAATTAACACTATCGATTACTCAAGCAATTAATGGCACAATTTTCAACATTAAACAACGCAAAGGGACGCTATCCCTTTTATAGATTGAATAAGGGCTAAAGGCCAATGTTCGCTTAAGAGAATATGACCTACCCGATTCGGACAATTAGCAATTCAAAATAAAATTATATGCAAACATTCACAATTCCAATAAGAGAAGATTCAGACTAAAATAGTGATTTAAAATAAAGTCCAAATAAATCCCAAAAAATAATTAATATTAGGTATACTAAATCACTTAAACTCAAGGGAAAATTAAGGGTGACGAACCCTATTTCTTCTAGTGTTCACGAGATCTACCAGCTCCAATTTATACAAAAAATATTCGGATAATTAACGCTTAAAATTTAGATTTTAATTAGTACAATTTTAATATAAATCAGGACAATTAACTAGCCTTCTATTCCACCAAATCTCACAATATTTTAGAAGAAACACAAAAAGAAAGTATAGAAAATCATTACCCAAATCCCAAGAAAAATCCGACCACAAGATGAGTGGAGGAAACGCACACGATGGTGGTTGAATCTATCTCCATGTAAGTCCACGGTTCCGCGCCTGTTGAAGCCAAAATTTGACCTCAACGAAAGTTCGAAATCATGGGTGTTGCCAACACCTACTTCTCCTAAGCTCTGACCTCTGACTGGCAGTAAAGGACCAGAAACCGACCCAAAGCCTCAGCTGGGAGGTCCCACCTCTAACCCGAAAGATCTATGAGCGCTTCCCCTCCAAAGCCAAATGTTGGGCTAGGAGCTCCTCAGCAAGCACTAGAAGATCTTAAGAAAATATTAAAGCTTGCCTTCTAAGGAGCCCCTGTGGGTCTATTTATAGCCTTTGCTGACCTGTAATTACTAAATTACCCCTAGCTGGTCTGTCAACAGCCAAACTCCGTTTTTCTGAGGAGCTAAATGCAGACCCTGGGGGTATATAGGTAATTTTACCTGAGGGCATCCAGGTAATTTCACCCTGGGCCCTACCCGGCGGGAACCTTCCTGCCGAGAACTGAAGGTGCTTACGCCTTGCCGAGTACTCTCCCGCCTTCACCTGGCGGGAGCTAAAAGGATATTGAAGAATCCCACCGGTTATGCCTGCTCCCGCCCCCTGCGAGGCGCGAGCCTTCTCGCTCGACTCTGGGCAGGAGTATGTCTCGGCCGAAGCCCGTCCTGCTTTGGCAGGCGTCGAGCTCTGCTCAACGAACTGCTTACGTGAGCGTGAATGTTCTCGCTTGTACCTATGCGAGAGCTCTCCTGTTCTGAACCTGCTCAACGAACGTCGAGCCCAGCTTAACGAGACCTGAGCTGAGCTCGACGAAAGTCGAGCTCAATCTTGATTGGGCGAGAGAAGTTTTCTTCATCTAGGGCTAGCCGAAAGCTAGCCCAAACCTGGCCCTGAGTGCTTCTGGGTCCCACTCAGCGAATATGGGGTTGTACACAATCCCCGCTCTTTTTGAGCTAGCCCTGCACTTGAAAAGACACGTCCAACCCTTTATATTCACTTAGCACGTGCTGTCCTGAAAAGGAATCTTTTTGTGGGCCATCCTATGGCTATATATATATAAATCTGTTGATAGTTAAAATTTCATTCTTGCCACTATCACCCCTGTCGAGTCTTCGCGTGATCTCGCCATGCGCCCTGAACGCACCGAGAAGCCGCTCTCACAAGGACTACAGGACCGCATCGATGCGACACAGGAGCGAGCCCGTGCCAACAGCTCCCTGGTGGCCCCTTGGCTGACGAGAAAGGCGCCGACCGCTGAGGCCCCACAACTTAAGAAGAAGAAAAAGAAGAAGGCGAAATCGGTCAAGCGAGACTTTTTGAACGAGAACCAGGGCTTGCCTACCCCGACCTCAAGTCGCGCGGATAATCCTTCTCCTCTGCAGAAGGTATGTCTCTCCGATTCGCTGACTATCGAGAACTGTTGATCGATGTAGACAGAGATCGATGATTGAAATGCCGTACTTCTCGCAGGAGGCAGTTCAGGATGTCGGCCCTGGGTCCCCTCTGGTGCCCCCAGAATCGGCGCCTCTCCTCCCTAGGGATCCACCACGGGTCCCGGAGGCCACTCCTCCGGATGACCCTCCGAGAACCCCAAGTAACCTTTTACCCCCATTTTGTACAATTTTTCATTCCAATCAATGCGTCCCCCTGCTGCTAAATTGACTTCCAGCAGCGCCAGCTCCCGTCAGCTCAGGTATCGCTACCCGAGGGAACGAAATCGTACTCACCAACGAGGACACCCGGGTAGCTGATCTCACCCTACCGGCAGGAGGAGTGGCCATCGAACCCTCCGCGCCTTCATAGGAGGATCGCCTTCCCGCGAGGGAGGACGTCTCTGCCCCTGCTCCTGGCTAGGCCAGGATCGTCATGCTCAAGACATTCCACCCGGGGCAAGGAAAGCCGCTCCACCTCCTCTTTAGAAAGGGACCCGAGGCGGAGCCCAGGCCTTCTCGCCCGCCGTCGGTCGATGGCTCTCGCCATGCTGCAGGTATGCGAGAAATCACTACTTCATTTACTTTTCCCCTTGTCGACACTGGAACTCTCTTTCTTTTACCAGGGGGTGCGGAGCCCCGGGCGGGAGCCGATGAGGAGGGAGATGAAGACGAAGATGAAGAGGAAAGGGAAGACACTGGGAGCTCCCACTTCCCTTCTTCTGATGAGATGGAAGAGTTCCTGGACGCTGCCGGGAATAGTAGGAAACGACAAAAGAGGGTGGCGGCGCTCTTCTCGAAGCTCGAGCGACGGGAGCGGGCCAAATCCTCTACCGTGAGGATCCTCCATAGGATGGTGGAGCGGCGAATGACGTTCATCGAGTGGACTACAACCACCTCCTGGGCGAGACGGAGCGGTAGGATACACTTACCACCGAGACTTCCCCAGGGCGGTATGTTGCACGGATTCGGGACCAAGCGCGCCTGATTAACCTTGGGTGCACCGACCTGATGTCCTATTTCAACCTACGGGTTCCTCCGCGGACGGGAAGGCGGGATCGGGGACGATGGTGCTGGGAACAATACTGAGCAATGACATCTCGCCTCCCCCATCTCTTGGCCTACCCTTCCCCTAATGTACCCCTTCTTGAATTTGGACAATAACTAATACTGAACAATTATTATTATTATTATTATTATCTTGCAGCTCTCACACGGCGAGAGCCCCTCTTTCATTTCTACTTTGCTCTCTGCTTTTCGTTTCATGCTTTATTATTATTATTTTTGGTACTTGCGCGAACCCTAGCTTCCTATATGTTAGTCACCGTCTTATCTATGCGCCGGGGTCTCCCTAGGAGTCCCCCCATATTGTCTTAGACGACCAAAGCGCGTCGGAGAGGAAAGCGAGGTGCTGACTCCTCAAAACTTGACGATCGTACCCTTGCCGTCTTTTGTAAAAAACATCATTAGCTCGATTTTCTATAAATAGGCCAGTCCACCTACTGCATTTATTTCTCTGATCTTAAACCTTTGCCTCACCTCTTACCGCTCTCGCGCCTATCCGTGACTTCGCTTGCTTTCGCCACTTTCTCTTGCTCTCGCCCTCTTCCCAATAGTTATCACCTTGAATCCCTTAATTATGATGCTGGGCGAGAGCGAAGGCCATTCCAACTGCGCGTAAGCCTTCCTAAAGCACAAGTTTCCTCCCCGTCGTCTGACCCTAGATGAATACCAAGTGATAACCACCAACTTCATCCCTGCTGGATTTACTGCGAGAAACCAGGGCAATGATGACAGGGTCAATCTCACGCGAGAGGGGGAGCTCGCCATCCCCCTAGAGCATTTTGAGGTGGGCTTCCGCCTCCCCCTCTAGCCTGAGATGCGCCAAGCCCTCCAATACTATGGTGTGGTTCCCTCACAACTTAATCCCAACTCGGTCTCCATTTTGGTCATTCATTTGCTACATGCGAGCCAAGCGGATAGAGTTCAGCCACCCATCTTCCGAAAGCACTTCATCTTCCGGGCCAAGAGCCGCGAGGTGGTATTCTTCTCAGGGCAGCTGCTCAAGACCCACGACCTCGCCAACAAAAACCATTATTGGAGCGAGAAGTTCGTCTATGTCTCAGGCAACTTCGGCAACATTCCTCTCGCGCTCGTCAAGTATGACGACGCCGCCTACAAGCCGTATGCTCTTGGGTCGCACGAGAGCGCCATCCTGGAGTTCTTTGGGACCAAGGACTTCGACGTCCAATTCCTCAGGCGGGACATCGACTCCCTTCAGCCCGTACTTCCTGGCGAAGGTATGATCTCAACTTTGCCATTCGACTCTATACTTTAAGATGTAGAGAATTAATCGCTGATGATCTCGCAGGTGAGCGAGAAATCCCTGTGCACCCGCTGTTCGACGTGACCAGGGCTGCGACTGACCACTTGGCCCTCACAAAATCCGCAGCTCTCGCCTGCTGGGATGAGCCGGCTCCTCCCTTCAAGTCTGGTGCCGGGAAGATAAAGCCCAACTCCTTCACCTCCTCCTCTCTCAAAAGACCCAGGCTGACTATCGCGGCCAAGGGTAAGTCTGTGCTGGGGTTTTCTGCCCGATCTTCTGCCGAGAACCTGCCAGTAATAGGCGAGGCGACAAGTACTGCTGAGGCTGTCGCCCAGGCACGTACAAGGAACCTGCCGGCCGTAGGTGGAACTGATGGTGAGAGGGAGGCCGTCGAGACTTCTGGCCAAGTCCCACCAAAGTTGATTCCAAAAGGGCATCAAAACTTTGGCTTTGGTGAGAAGTTCCTAAACGCGGAGGGGAAGCCCCTGATTCAGTGGGACCCTAAAGCCTACCGGGCCTCAATCTTTACCGTCCTCCCCAGGTGGACGGAGCAAGACAAGGTCACCGGAGATGCTTTCGCGCTGGGCTATGGCCTTTATAGCCGAGAAGACTCCAACGTGTTTGACCAGTCGTCCACCCGACTCCTGGCCTTTGATTCCATCCGGGCCTTGATGCGCGGGATTTAGGTCGCGCATATGAGTGCGCGCCGAAGTATCACCATCGACCGCAAATTTGTCGATATGCACAAGGTGAGAGATGAGGCGGCAGCCAACACGACCGCACTGAAGGTCGAGTTGGCGGATGCACTGCGGCTTCTATCTCTGCGCCCGACGGATGAGGAAAGCGAGACCTTACAAAGCTCCTCACTCCCCCCTTAGTTCATAATCCGATCTCCATTTCCTTGTTCATGTGCTGATGAGTTTTCTTCTGCGCACAGGACTCCACCTAGAGCATGTTGTTTCGCACAAAGCTGGCCGGTCTGGAATGCAAGATCATCTTACTGAAGGACCAGCTCTAGCATGCGGATGCGGCTGTGGCTGCGATCTTGCCGCCTCCCTCGCTGTACGAGAGGTTGAGGAGCCGCCACTATTCTGAGTACAACATCGACAAGCTGATGCAGGTCAATGCCCAGGAAACGACCAGGCTGATAATATAGACAATGCGAGACGTGGGGTGTCTGAATGAAGGTAACGAGATCCTCACGGCCCGCAAGCTTCTCCCATGGCTTTTCGAGCCCGTCCCACAGCCCACGGGTGCGCCCGATTCCCCGCCCTCGGATGCCCCAAAATCTCCCGTTATAGCTTGCGAGACATCCGGCGAGGGCTCTAGCGAGAGCTCATGCAGGAGCTCTAGCGAGAGCTCGAGTGGGGAATCCGACGAAAGCCCCTAAAGATTTTTGTCGCCCCTCTTGTTTTCTCTTTTTGAATGCGCGAGATGTTCTCTCTTGCAATCATTTTATTTTTCTGTAAACACATTCACATATATATATATATACATATATATATATAAATGATCGGTTTTCTACTCTTCTCATAAAAGAGAATTATGTTTCTGTCTAATGCTTCTCAAGTACGTTCTTGCAGAGGCCCTCAGACTCCTTAGGAGAGTCGCACCCCTTAGTGATACATTAACAAGTGGAAACCTGCCGAGTGTTCAAGGCCCAACGTGTTATTGCCGAGTGCCTTATGCCGAGAACCTTTTGTCGAGAACGCCGACCATAGGTTTTTAAGAGATAGTCGACGCCCCTTCGCAGTATGCGAATAAACTGAGTTTTGCCAAGAGCTTCCCCCTGCCGAGGACTCTCTTTGTTGAGAACTTCTTATCGAGGCCCTCCTACCGAGACCTTCCTACTCAAAGTGGTTCTCAAATTCTTTCCTCTGCCTCCGAGGTGTGCCTCCTGTCCTGCCCGGTTAAACGAGAGCCCGGACAACGAGTCTACCCGGAGTCGAGCCTCACTCGGGGTGGTGCAAAAGTTACCATACTGAAGCATTTCCAAGAACATATCCAAGATCAAGTCCTTTCCCCCAGGTGTGCCTTCCGCCCTGCCCAGCTTATGAGAGCCTGAGCAGCGAGTCTACCCAAGGCTGAGCAGCACTTGGGGTATCCCTTACCCCCATAGGATAGCCTTCGGACTTGCCAGCTAGCGAGATCCTGCGTAGCGGGTCTACCTGGGTCCGAACCAGGCTTGGGGTAGTGCAAAAGTTTCCAAGCTGAAGTATCACTAAGAAAATTTCCAAGATCAAGTCCTTTTCCCCCAAGTGTGCCTACCACCCTGCCCAGCTAATGAGAGTCCGAGCAATGAGTATAACTAGGGCTGAGCAACACTCGGGGTATCTCTTACCCTCACGGGCGAGCCTTCAGACCTGTTAGCTAGTGAGAGCTTGCGCAGTGGGTCTACTTGGGTCCGATCCAGGCTCGGGGTAGTGCAAAAGTTACCATACTGAAGCATTTCCAAGAACATATCCAAGATCAAGTCCTTTCCCCTAGGTGTGCCTTCCGCCCTACCCAACTAATGAGAGCCTGAGCAGCAAGTCTACCCGGGGCAGAGCAGCACTCGGGGAATCCATTACACCTATAGGCGAGCCATCAGACCTGCCAGCTAGTGAGAGCCTACGCAGCGGGTCTACCTGTGGCCGAACCAGGCTCGGGGTAGTGCAAAGGTTTCCAAGCCGAACAATCACAAAGAACATTTCCAAGATCAAGTTCTTTCCCCCCAAGTGTGCATACCACCTTGCCCAACTAATGAGAGCCTGAGCAGCGAGTCTACCTGGGGTATCCCTTACCCCCATAGGCGAGCCTTCAGACCTGCCAGCTAGTGAGAGCCTGCGCAACGGGTCTACCTAGGGCTGAGATAGGCTCGGGGTAGTGCAAAAGTTTCTATACTGAAGTATCACCAAGAACATTTCCAAGATCAAGTCCTTTCCCCCCAAGTGTGCCTACCACCCTGCCCAACTAATGAGAGCCTTGTTGGGTACATTGGAAAATGTGTACCTGATTTGAAGAAGCCCAACTTAGCTCAATGATATACATCAAGGTGTATTTGATGTAGTTTTAAGTTGACATGTGCAGGTGAAGAAGTGTTAAAAAATGCAGAAAAATATTCTAAGTCCATGTGTCGACACCTGAAGAAATAGTGTCGACACTTCAGAATATTTGTGTCGACACTTGAAGGAAGCTGTGTCGACACAGAGGTAGATAGTCGACCACATTTGTGTCGACACTGGGAAGCAGTGTCGACTCATAGAGAAAGATAGTCGACCACATTTGTGTCGACACTGGGAAGCAGTGTCGACTCACAGAGAAAGATAGTCGACCACATTTGTGTCGACACTGGAAAGCAGTGTCGACTCACAGGAAGATAGTCGACCACATTTGTGTCGACACTGGGAGGCAGTGTCGACACAATGAGACAGAGTCGACACACATTGGCAGAAGTCGACAATACTTGTGTCGACACCAGAAGACTAAGTCAACACATACTGAGTTCTGAATCTACAACAACTGTGTCGACACACAGGACTTGTGTCGACACACTGCAAAGTCAAGACCAAGTTATTCTCTGAAGAAGCTGTGTCGACTTAAAGGCAAACTTGTCGACATCATCAAAGGCTGTGTCGACACCAAAGTTACTTGTGTCGACACATACAGACAGTTGGTCTCGACACTTCCTGACAGTCTGTCTCAACACATTGCTGACCAAGACTAAGGCACAGGATCTGTTTGAAGACTTGACAGCTGTGGGTTGCAGCCAGTTAACTGATGTTGTCAGACTTGTCAGAAGACAGTTATAAACCGGATCAGCCGGTTACCATTAAGAAGATCTATAAATAGACAGATTCAGAGAGAAGTAAAAATATGAGAAGATTGAACTTTGGCAATCAAATTGAGAAATCAAATCAAGAAGGTGTAATACACTAAAGAAGATCTTCATCAGAAGATCTAAGAAGACGATCTCAGGATCGATCTAAGAAGAGTTCTAACAAGAATTCAGAAGTATCATCAAAGGTGCTGGATAGAGAGGGATCCACCCATTTTGAAGAAGAAGAAGGAAGCCATCAGTGGTTTCTCAAGAAGCTGTTTGGAAATCAACTCAGCTAAGTTCAGATTCAAGAAGCTTTGAAGAAAGCTCAGATTTAGTTGATTTCATTAGCTGATCAAGAATTGTCTTGTCCTCTTCTCTCTCAACAAAGGCAAGACATTAAAACTTCTTTTCTAAATTTCTGTAGGATCTTTTTTACACAGATCTGAGTTGTAAGCCTGTGATATAAAGGCTGAGTGTAGGAGAGTTGATCTCTGAGTGGTAGGGCTGTTTGCCTGAGTGTAGGAGAAGGTTCTTCTCTGAGTTGTAGGCCTTGTGGCAAGGCTGAGGTAGGGATGTTGTGCCTGAGTTGTAGGAACCTAGCCAGGTTCTGAGCTATAGGATCTGAGGATCTGAGAATAATGGAAGTTTGGCCGAATCTAGCATACTGCTAGATAGGTGAAGGGGGAAAGTGGATGTACCCAGACCTTGGGGAACCACTATAAATCATTGTGCAATCTGTGATGATTAAATGTCTGTGAATGCTGTGCTGGATGTTTTAATTTTTGTAATTGAATTCTGCCTAAAAATTTGAACAAGCAATTAGAACCTATTCACCCCCCCCCTCTAGGTGTTTAGGTTGTCTTGAAAGTAAAACTATCAAGCCTGAACAACGAGTCTACCCAGGGCCGAGCAGCACTCGGGGTATTCCTTACCCCCACAGGCGAGCCTTCGGACCTGCTAGCTAGTGAGAGCCTGCGCAGTGGGTCTATCTAGGGCCGAGCAAGGCTCGGGGTAGTGCAATCATCTAATCTCCTTACCACAAAATTTCACAATAGGTAAAGTTGAAACAAGTTAGTGGATGTAATATAATAAACTTGACTTTGAATATACAATTTCACCTTCACCCTCTCATGTGTAGAAGCGTTTTAAGTCATCACCACTCCAGGTGTGGCTCATGGACCTCCCCTCCACATCATGAAGGTAGTAACCTCCCGTTCTTAGGACCCTTTTAATAATGTAAGGCCCTTCCCAGTTTGAGTTGAGCTTGCCCACGGGGGCTGATCTTCCCGCAACATCAACTTTCTTTAACACCAGATCACCTTTCACGAACTGTTTGATCTGATATGTTTGTCAAAGTATTTTTCCATCCACCGTTTGATCTCCTCCTGCCTGATAGCTGCGGCATCGCGCAACTCTTCCACCACATCAAATGAGAGGCACAACTCCTCCTCATTCTCCAACCTCCAAACCTTGTCTCCTTCTCCCACGGCCGCAACCCGCGGGGATCGAACCTCGAACTCTACTGGAAGGACCACCTCACACCCATGGGAAGTTTTAAGGGTGTCTCGCCAGTGGCCGTGTTTAGGGTTGTCTGCAAGACACACAATACTGAGGGGAGCTGTTCCACCCAATTCCCCCTCAAGTTCTCCACCTTCTTATTGAGCATGTTTACGATGATCTTGTTTGTTGCCTCCACCTGGCCGTTGCTCCTCTGGGGTGGTGGATGGAGGTGAACCTGAGGTCTATCCCCAATTGGATGCAGAAGCTGATGAACTCCTCACTAGCGAACTGGGGGCCATTGTCTGTCACTATCTCCTGGGGCAACCCGTGCCTACATATGAACTCCGCCCAAACGAAGTTCCTAATGACTTGGGAGGTGACATTGGCCAGTACCTTGACCTCTAGCCACTTTGAGAAGTAGTTAATCATGATAAGAAGAAACCTTCTTTGCCCACTAGCCGGAGGGAAAGGCCCAACTAGATCCATCCGCTAGATGATGAAAGGCCAAGACATTGTGATGCTTTTGAGCCTTTGAGTGGGCAAGACCTGGAGGGGGCGTTCAATTGGCACTTTCGACATATCCTCGCAAACTCGGCCGCATCCTTCCTCAGGGTCTGCCAGAAATAACCCTGCCTGACCTCCATTGCCTCCAACGTCCAACCCCCGAATGACTGCCGTATTCACCAGGGTGTACTTCCTCCAGGATCCTTGGGATCTCTTCCTCCATCACGCACCTTGTTAGGAGCCCTGACAACATCTTCCAATGCAACCCCCCCTTCAAGCATTAGGTAATGAGCCGCTTTGTGCCTGAAGCTCTTCACATCCTTGGTCCCTTTCGGGAGCTCGCTGGTGGTCAAAAAGGTCACAAATAGATCCACCAACGAGGGTCGCCGATCCACTTCCATCAACTCTCCTTCCTCGATTGCCGGTCGAAATAGCTCAGTCAGGGTTCCTCCTCCCCGAGGTCCAAACTTAGCCAACCGATTGCCCGCTATACTCTCTTCCCTGGGAACGTGTTGGATTGAGAATGTCCGGAACCCTCCAATGATCACCCTTACCTTGGATAAGTATTTCACAAGGGTGGGCTCCCGGGATTCAAACTCTCCTCAGATCTGCGATGCTACCACCAACGAATCCATAAAAGCCTCCACATCCTAGATCTCAAGCTCCTTCGCCAAACGAAGGCTGTCTATCATGGCCTCATACTCCGCTTGATTATTAGTGACCGGGAAGTGCAAGACTACAGCTTGTTCTATAGTGACCCCCTAAGGGCTTATCAACACTACTCCCCCCCAAGGGAATATTTTCCCGAAGCCCCGTCAACCATCATCTTCCATGCCCCCTGTGGCCGTGGCTCCTCGGCCCCAACCTCAACAACGTAGTCAGCTAAGAAATCCGCCACCACTTGTGCCTTAATGGAGAGCCTTGGCACAAATGAGATATCAAACTCACTTAGATCAATAGACCACTTGGCAAACCGTCTTAAGTGCTCCACTCCTTCAAAAATCTTGTGAAGGGGATGGTCCGTCACCACCCTGATTGAATGGGCTTGGAAGTACGGTCGATGCTTCTTGGCCAAAATGATTAAAGCATACTCCAGCTTTTCTAAAATGGGGTAGTGGAGCTCTGCCTTCTTCAGGATCTTACTAACATAGTAGATAGACAATTGTTTCTTCCCCTCTTCCCTGACCAAAACGGAGCTTACGACCTCTACTCCCACCCCAAGATACAAGGCTAGATCCTCCCCCTACTTTGGTCTTTGAAGTAGCGGAGCCTGTGAGAGCTGCCTCTTCAGCCTTTGGAAAGCTTCTTCACACTCGGCGGTCTATTCGAATTTTTGATTACCCCGCAGCATCATGAAGAATAATGAGCATTTCTATCCTAACCTGGAGAAGAAACTGCTTAGCCCGGTCAGCTTGCCTGTCAAGCGTTGGACCTCCTTAGCGTTGCGTGGTGACTCCAGCTCTAGGATGGCCTCCACCTTATCTGGGTTAGGTTCTACCCCTACCGTGGTCAGAATATGTCAAAGGAACTTCCCTCGAATTGCCCCGAAGACACACTTCAGGGGGTTCAGCCTCATCTTGAACTTCCGCAGGGAAGCAAACGTCTCCTCCAGGTGACATAGGTGCGATTCAACACCCTTAGTTTTGACCATAAGATCATCAACATAGACCTCCAGGTTCCTCCCCCTTTGGCCCTGGAAGACTCGATCCATCATGTGCTGGTAGGTAGCCCCTGCGTTCATCAACCTAAAGGACATCAATTTATAGCCGAATCATCCCTCCTTCGTGATGAAGGAGACATCCTTGACATCGGGAGGATGCATCCGGATCTGGTGGTAACCTGAAAAAACATCTAAAAAACTCATAATAGAAAAACCAACAGCTGAATCAACCAGCACGTCGATCCGAGGCAGGGGGTAGCAATCCTTGGGGCATGATTTATTTAATAAAGAAAAGTCTATACACATGTGCCATTTCCCTCCCCTTTCTTTAACATTACCACATTGGAGATCCAGCCTGGATACTGGATCTCTGAGATGAATCCAGCCTCTAGAAGCTTATTGACCTCCTTGTAGATGGGCTCCTCTAGCTTGGTAGCGATGGTCCTCATCTTTTGGCGAATAGGGCGCATACGGGGGTCCAGTTTCAGGCAGTGGCAGGCTACTTCCGTATCGATGCCCGACATGTCCGTCGTGCTCCAAGAAAAAATGGCAACATTGCTCTGGATGGAAGCCCGCATCCGCTCCTGGTCTTCGGGACCTAAGCACCCGCTGATCCACACCCTTTGCACCTGGACAGCACTGGTGAAGACTTCCATCTCCACCACTTCCTCAGCCAGCTCCAGCCGCAACTTCTCCCATCCAGCCCTTGCCTCCTCTTCCTGCCCAAACTCTTCCTCCCCTCCTGCTTCCTCAACTTCCATCGCCTCTCCCATGCTATCATGCTGCTCAACCTCCACGCCCCTTAGGGACTCTATCTCAACTCCTTCTCCTCCTCGCCATTCCTCTACTCCTTTCTCCTGCCGACCCTCTGTCCCTCTTGACCTCATGCACAACTCCTCCTCTTTTCTCCTCTGCCATCTCCTCGCTCGCCTCCTCTAGACTCACCTACTCTCCCCCCACAACCTCTTCCCGCACTGCCATCTCCCTCTCCAACTCTTCTGCCTCTACCATCCAAGATATGGTGTTGACTGCCATCACGTAACACAGCCTCGCCACCTTTGGGTCCCCCCTGATCCTAACCTGCACCCCTCCATTGTTGAACTAGAGGCATTGGTGGAACGAGGAGGGGACGCAGTGAAAGGCGCTGATGAGGGGGTGCCCAAAGATGGCGTTATAACTGCTCAGGGCGTCCACTATAACGAACCTACAGTTCCATGACACACCCCCAACTTCACAAGCAGCCCTACTCCTCCTTCTACCTCCTTCCTCTCTCCTGAAAAACCAAACAATGGTCCGTCCGAAGCTAAGACCCTCTTGGCCTCAAACTTAATCTCGTCGAAGGCCTTCTTGAAGATCACATTCACGGAGGTCCCATTGTCGAACAGGATCCTGGAGACCGTGAAGTTCTCTACTGCCGTCTGGATCACCAAGGCATCACAGAACGGATCCTCGAAGTCTGGCATGTCCGCTGATGAGAAAGTAATTTTCTCCTCCGGAGAGGGAGCCTGAGAGGTCGAGGCGACCCCCCTTCGAAACATGGTCTGAAGGCTCCCTTTACGGGTTTCATCGATCCCAACTCCGCCATGGATCACCCCAATCCCTCCCCAGGTTCCTACGTCCCCTCGGTCCTCACATCTGTCTTCCCCTTCTCCCTGCTGAACTTCCACGATCCTTATAGGTGGATCCTGCCTCCCCAGCCCCCTGACCTCTCTTATTTCTAAGAACTTTGGGCAGGTGGCCGTCGCGTGACCCTCCTCCTGGTGGAAGTCACAAAAAGGCAATGCCACTTGCCCCCTCTTCCTTCTCCGCCTCCTCTTCTTCCAGCTCCTCCCCGAGCTCCTCTCCTTCCTCCTCTACCTCAGCCAACCACCATCGCTTCTTGTTGTGGCAAGAAGTGACCCCTCTGTCCTTGACTCCACGCCAGCTGATCAAACCTCCTTGGCTCGCGGAAGTTGTCTCTTCCTTGGAATCCTCCACCCTATCCCTGGGGGCGACCCTCTTGGGACCTCCAACCCAACCAGTTGTTTGGCTCCCGGGCCCCCCAGCCTTGATGCTGCACCTGCTTCCCCTGCTACCCTAAGGGCTCTTCTCTCCTTCTCTCTTCCCTCTGCTCTCTCTGTCTTCCTGGTCCCGGCTCCTTCATGTCATCCTCCGCTAACCTGGCCAGCTTCTTGACAAAAGCCGGATTGGCCCTTTCAAAGTCTATCTCCTTCGACGCTCTCTACATGAGCTCCTCAAAAGAGAGGGGGGCATTCTCATCAGCTCCATGCTAAATAATCTCGGTCTCAGCCCTAGGGTGAAGGCGAGCATCAGTACGTATCTTGGGAACTCTTGGAACAGGAGGATCTCTTCCTGAAACCGGTCAACATAGTGAACCAACGTCTCATCTTGCTTCTGCCTCACTATAAATAGGCACTCTGCCTCCTTCTTTCGCTTCTTCGATGTCGAGAATCTACACAGGAACCCTCGACGCAGATCCTCAAAGATGTAGATCGAGCTTGCCGATAACTGGTGGAACCAGTCCCGGGACTTCTCCTTCAACATGATTGCAAAGAGCAAACACTTGAAGGCATCCGTCATGTGCCTTATAGAAACAACATCCTCAAACCACTTCATATGATGCATAGGGTCATCCTTCCCCGAGTAGTAGGACATGTCGGGCTCTTGGAACCCCTCCGGAACCAGAGTCGAGATGATGAGCTCACTAAAAGGTCTCTTGCCCCCCGCCTGCCGAGAAGGCACGTCTCGCGGCCTCGGCTGGATGGCTCGATCTGCGCTGCCTTGCCCGAGTAAGAGCTCTTGCGCAACTACATCCCTCTCGTTGGCCTCTGCCGACACCTCCTTCCTATGGCGCTGCACGGGAGCGCTCTCGCCCAAGAGGGGGACTGCCTCAATTGAAGCCTGAGGTGTTGCCCACTCGCTCCTTGCCGAGAAGTCCAGGTTGATAGTCTGCAAGACCTCTCGCCTAAAGTCCTCCAACATCTTCCTTGTCGCCTCCTCTCCCTGAGAAGGGGAACCTCCTGAGCTTGATCCTTCGCCTTCACCTCCGACCATGGTACTCAACTCAAGATTTTCTTGTATTGGCTACCTTCCACGCTCACAACACTAGAACTGTTGAAGCAAAAATTTGACCTCAACAAAAGTTTGAAATCAGGGGTGTAGCCAACACCTACTTCTCCCAAGCTCCGACCTCTGACTGGAAGTAAAGGACCAGAAACCGACCCAAAGCCTCAGCTGGGAGGTCCTACCTCTAACCCAAAAGATCTCTGAGCGCTTCGCCTCCAAAGGCAAATGCTGGGCTAGGAGCTCCTCAGCAAGCACTAGAAGATATTAAGAAAATATGAAAGCTTGCCTTCTGAGGAGCCCCTGTGGGTCTATTTATAGCTTTTGCTGACCTATAATTAATAAATTACCCCTAGCTGGTCTGCCAACAGCCAAACTCCGCTGTTTTGAGGAGCTAAATGCATACCCTGGGGGTATATAGGTAATTTTACCTGAGGCCATGTAGGTAATTTCACCCTGGGCCCTACCTGGCAGAAACCTTCTTGCCAAGAACTGAAGGGGCTTGCGCCTTGCCGAGAACACTCTCGCCTTCACCTAGCGGGAGCTAAAAGGATATTGAAGAATGCCACCGGTTATGCTTGCTCCTGCCCCCCTGCGAGGCGCGAGCCTTCTCGACCGACTCTGGGCGGGAGTATGTCTCGACCGAAGCCCGTCCTGCTTTGGCAGGCGTCGAGCTCTGCCCGACGAACTGCTTACCTGAGCACGAACATTCTCACTTATCATTATGCAAGAGCTCTCCTATTCTGAACCTGCTCAATGAACGTCGAGCCCAGCTTGACGAGACCTGAGCTGATCTCGACGAAAGTCGAGCTCAATCCTTATTGGGTGAGAGAAGTTTTCTTCATCTGGTACTAGCCCAAAGCTTTCCCAAACATGGCCCTAAGTGCTTCTGGGTCCCACTCAGCGAATATGGGGTTGCACAGCACCAAATGATGAAATCACAAGCCGTTCTTCCTTTTGAAAAACCCTAGGAGAGGGAAACCTTGTTTGCCAAAAAAATTGGAATAGGAGAGTGAAAAGGTGGTGGACAAATTCTTTAGGAAAGGAAAGGAAAGGAGAGGGAGAGGGTGGTGGTCGGATTTTGGTGCTATGGAGGGTGGTCGGGTTTGGTTAATGGTGGCTGGTCAGGTTAGTGCTATGAGGGGGCTACTCGGGTTGGAGAGGAAGCAACTTGAGGGAGGTGGTGGAGGGAAACTGAGAGGATGGAAGGTGGAGAGAGAGGTGGTGGCTAGGAGGTTGGCCGAAAATTAGGGTGGTAGAAGGAGGGGCTGGTCGGGTTTGGTGAGGAAGGAGGGTGGCCGAGAGGCTTGGAGTAGAAAGAGAAGGAGGAGGAGGAGGAGGAGAGGAGGCCGAGATAGAGAGGGAGGGGAAGGTGGCCGGCGGCCAAGAGAGGGGAGAGGGAGAGGGTGGCCGAAATTTTCCCAAAGGGGAAGGATAAATTCTCTCAAGAATTAGGTTTTCAATTTTATCATCAAGATTACTAAAATCCTTCATAACATAACCTATATATAGCCAACACCACTCCATCTCCACCCTCCATGAAAATAAAAACACTCTTGATGGTTATAGGAACCCATCTTACATATGAAATGAAATAACTAAAAACAACACATAATGGTTATAAGCACCCATCATTACACATGAAATGAAATTATTAAACATGAAATAAACACTAAATATTAAATTGCTTAAAATACAACATGCTAAAATATATAATTATAATTATTTAATTTATAATTATATATTTTATTTAATGGCGGCGGACGTCGTGCAAAATATGTAGCAGTGATGACGACGAACGTCGTGGTAGACTCCCATCTTCAAGCTTGCGGCAACGATCGTCCCAATCCACGAACTCTCTATGATGGGGATCAATGACTGCATCAACAACGTCGCCATCATTGAGCTTCCTAGGATTTTGTCATGACCTAGTCATGATAAAACCACTCTTAGGAGTCTAGTTGTTTGAGGGATGTTACAAATCCCAATACATAAAAATAAAAATTTTGTCCCCGAAATTAAGGTTAGGCCTACGGGGTTTCTACTAAAGTAAAAGTATGTAACATCCCTAGCAATTTGAAGGTATACATGACTCAAAGAGATCCGGGTACCTCTACTACATCAGGTCCTGTGGCTCCCAAGTGTGCTACTCCTACCCAAGACTCCTCCACAGGACCTTGACCAGAGGGACCTTCTTGCGTCGCAAGACCCGTAATATTGCATCATCAATCCTGGCCGACTCCATGCTTACTGATCGATCTGAAGGCACCAAGCCATATGTAGTGGAAATCAGCTGCTCAGGTCATATTAGAGCCCTCCGAAGTGAAGATACGTGGAAGACATCGTGTAATCTCGCTAACTCCAGCAGTATCTCCAGTCTGTTGGCTAATGGGCCGAACCGCTCCAGGATAGTGTAAGGCCCCACGTATCTCAAACTGAGCTTCTTCCGCCCGCGTACCCGCGAGACTCCATGCATCAGCCGTATCTTCAAGAAACCCAGTCTCCCACCTGGAACTCAACCTAATGATGTCGCGCATAATAGTACTTGGCATATCTACTCTGGGCCTCCAACATCCTATCCTAGATTAGTTTCACCTGACCGTGCATCCTATCCTAGATTAGTCTCACCTGAGCATCTGTGTCCTCTACAAACTTCGAGCAGAGTGCCTTTGGATCTTCATCCTGGATCAAAGATAGTGGGGTCCTGCACCTCTGTCCGTACAGTGCCTCGTAAAGGGCCATGCATATGCTTGACTGATGACTGTTGTTGTAGGAGAACTCGATCAACGACAACAGTCTCTCCCAGGTCTCTCCGCGGTCCAAAATTCATAGGCGCAGAAGATCCTCTAGTGTTTGGTTGGTGCGCTCTGTCTGCCTGTCTGTTTGAGGGTGGAAGGCTGTTCTGAACGTAAACCGAGAGCCTAGGTAAGCCTGGATCGACCTGCACTCCTTGGACATAAACCGTCCATCCCAATCTGACATGATCGTCCCGGGCACTCCATGGTTGCGGACAAACTACTCCGCAAATATCCTCACCAGATCACCGACCGGAGCGTCGTTCCTGACTAGAATTAATCTGGCCACCTTCGTCAACCTGTTGATGATGACCCAGATCGATTCATTCCCCTCATGAGATCGAGGGAGTCCATGTATGAATTCCATGGCTATATTATCAAACTTCCTCTCCAGCACCGATAATTGCTACAATAATCTGGCCAGGCTATTACACTCCGCCTTCACAAGCTGGCAAACCTCGCAATGCGTCACAAAGTATGTGATATCCTTCTTTATGACAGGCCAAGACATAGTCCTCTTCAGATCCACTGCCATCTTCGTGATCCCCAAGTGCATTGAATATCTGCTGTAGTGAGCCTCGGTCATGATATCCTCCTGAATTCGGCCTCCTGCCGGTATACAAACTTGGCCTCTAAAGCATAGCAGCCCATTTCTCAGAGAGTAATCCTCTGTCGTGCCCTCCTCCAAGGCCCTGAACATCGGCTCCATACTCACTTCCAGCCTCTGCCCGTTCTTGATGCGATCCCGAATGTCCTCGGTAGTGCTCATCGATGCAAGGTACTCCTCATACAGCTCTGGATCATCCTCGGATATGAGAGATATCTGCATCTCTTCCAACATCTGTACCAGCTCCATAGCCATCAGCTGATACCCTGCTCCTGATGTAGTGGCTCTCTGGCTCAGAGCGTCTGCTACCACATTTGCCTTCCTGGAATGATAGTGCATGGTGTACTGATAGTCTGACAAAAACTCTGCCCAGCATCTCTGTCAGATGTTCAGCTCTTTCTGTGTGTCCACGTACTTCAAATTCTTATGGTCTGAGAAGATATCACAGTGGTCACCGTAGAGGTAGTGCCGCCAAATATTCAGAGCAAAGATAAACGCCCCCATTTCTAGGTCATGTACTGTGTAGTTTTGCTCATGTTTCTTCAACTGGCGGGAGGCATAAGCTATCACGTACCCATTTTGCATCAAAAAGACACCCATCCCTAATACGACGCATCTGTATAAACTTGAAATCAATCCTTCCTAGATGGAAGGGCAAGTATTGGAGCCAAGGTAAGCTGACCCTTCAGCTCCTGGAAGACAGCCTCACACTATAGTGTCCAAACAAAAGGCATCTCCTTCTTCATCAGAGATGTGAGCGGGAGAGCTATCCGGGAGAGTCCTTCTACGAACTTCCAGTAGTAACCGACAAGTCCTAGGAAACTCCTCACATCAGTGGCTATCTTCAGCGGTGGCAAGTCCCGTACTGCCTGAACCTTTGTTGGATCCACTGCAAGTACTGCTCCACTGATAATATAGTCCAAGAAAGCCATCTCCTTCAGCCAGAACTGGCACTTAATGAACTTGGCATACAGACTTTGCTCCCTGAGCCTCTCCAGAGTTAGTTCCAAATGACGTGCATGCTCCTCCTCGATCCTCGAATAAATGAGGAAGTTGTTAATAAACACTATGACAAAGATATCCAGATAGGCCTCAAATACCCGGTTCATCAAACTCATGAATGCAGATGGTGCATTCGTGAACCCGAAGGGCATCACGGTGAATTCATATAACCTGTATCTACTACTGAAAATGGTCTTCGGGATGTCCTCCTCCTGAATCTGCAGTTGGTAGTGTCCTGACCTCAGATCCAGCTTCGAAAACCAGTGAGCCCCTTCCAACTGATCAAACAACTCATCAATCCTCGACAGAGGATATGTATTCTTGGCCGTCATCCTGTTCAGTGCCCTGTATTTAATACATAGACGGAGTGTCCCATCCTTCTTCTTCATGAACAATACCGGAGCTCCCCATGGCGAAGAGCTTGGCCAGACAAATTCGGCTTCCACTAGCTCTTGCAGCCTACTTAAAAACTCCACCATCTTCTTCGGGGCCATCCGATAAAAGCTCTGGATACCGCCCCCAACACGAGCTGTATCTGAAAATCCTTCTCTTAATGCGGTGGCAACACTGGCAACTTCTCCGAAAATACATCAGCAAAATCCTGCACTACCAGGATACTAGCAATGGAATCCTTGGCCTCAGCCATCTTAAACAACATGTGATAGACTTTGTATCCCTACAGATGGGCCTTATCGACCTGAATAGAAGAGAGTAGAAGGTGAGAAGCTAGGACAATACCTTCGAAGGTCGGGTAAGTATTGCCGTATCTCAGCACGACCCTCCTTGTTGGGCAATCAATCTGCACATGGTTCCAGGTGAGCTATGTCATGCTCAGTACGAGATCAAAATCTGGCATCCTTAGGATCGTTGTCGAGGCCTCGAAAGTTACACCATCAATGGTCACTCCCAGAACGCACTTGGTCGTAGACTGGATCTCTGTCCTGTTAGGGATACGCACCCCCCTGACGACTCACTCAAAGCTCCTGATCTGGTCCAAGCCATTGATAAACTCCTCTGAGACAAAATTATGTGATGCTCCCATGTCGAATAGGGTGTTTGCAGGCTTGCCACACACCATCACTATCCCTGAGTTAGTTAAGTTTTTATTCTTAAATATCTAGTTTCAGATTCTTCCCTAATTCTACAGTTCTACATTCATGTAATCTAGCTTCTAGAAAGGAAAGTAACTTTAAATCACCGGTGTACCTGCTATCACCTGCTCTGGGTTCTGTGGCTGGGCCAGATAAGAGGTATATACCTTCCCTCTATCCTGTCTGCGGTCAACACCCTAAAATCCACATCCTCGGTCGTGTCCCCAACCACCAAACTACCTTGCAGGTGGGGCATCATGAAGTGCTGTGGGGGTGCTTCCCTCACATGGCAGTTCCACCATATGTGCCCCGGCTGGTTGCATCGGAAGCATGTCGGTGCCTCCTCCACTTCCCTTGACATCTCCCGCATTTGCAAGGGCTGAGCAGCTAACACCACCTGGTTCCTCTGCTCCTGCCTATCCTCCTAGCGTGTTTGATCCTCATTCCTCCTTTCCCCTATGACACGACCTCTAGGCTTATCTCTCCTGCCTCCAATCGCTGAGTCATTAGCCGGTCTCTTTCGGCCTCGGACTATAAGCTGGTCTGCCTTTAGCTTCTTGGCCATCTCTAAGATCCTGGCCAAGCTCCTGTCAGAAATGAAGAGGAGGGACTGCCTCATATCATCATAAAGTCCCTTGTAGAACCTCTTCGGGTAGCCCGCATTGTCCAGCTAATATGAGTCCACAAAGCGGGCTAGATGTGTGAACTCCAGATAGTATTCCAACACCGTCCTGTTTCCCTACCTCAATTACAGGAACCTGTCCTCCAATTCATCCCTCGTCGACTGTGGTACAGAATTCTCCAATAGAGCTACTCTGAACTCCTCCCAGGAAATGTCCGTGCAATCCACTCTAGCGAAGGTGGTGTCTATTAGTGACTTCCACTATCTCTTTGCGTGCGACTCCAAGAAGGAAACTACCAAGGCTGCTGCCTCCTCCTTCGAGCATCAAATTCTAGCCAGCATCTCGGAGATAATATCCAGCCACTCCTCCATACGGACTGCTGACTCCATCCCGAGGTAGGATGATGGAGAAAGCCCCCAGAAGACGCTCAACCAGTTAGCCTCGGGATTTGGCTGAGGAGCCGGAGCCTACTGAGCCCTGAAGGCCTCCAAGATGGTCGTCAGTGTCTGTCCCAACTTCATCTGCTGGAACAGAGTCAAGCTGGTGGGGGTGGAACTGTGTTCTGTGCCTGAGGTGTACCCTATTGAGGGTTAGGGTTGGTCGAAGGCTATAAGAAAAACTCTAATTGTTGGTTGATGTACAAGTGGAACAAATGCAAAAGTGTACTTTTGTGTGTGATTCCCCTTATGGCCATACCATTGCTTCCGCTACTAGTTTGTCAACAAACTAAGCTCATGTTGGGTGACCTAGGGTTTTGTGGACTTCTACTCTTCAGATGGAGGTTGCCTCTAATACTAGTTTGTAAGACCCCATTTTTTACTACGCTACCGGGTCTTATGCCAGAACCTCCATTTTGAAGTGACACTGACGCTCGGCAGGTCGCCACCACAAGACGCCGATTTTGCCATCATTGATGATCATCAAAGAAGTAGAAGTACAAACAAGTCAAGTCTACAAAATCACCATATATATATATATGAGCATAAATGACAGCAAAGTCCACAGAGATAAGGTACTGAAATAGAATAATAAAGTAGAAATATAAACGGGCTCATGCCAAGTACAACATGTCCTCACTATAACACTCTCGCAGAAGCTAAGAAAAACTAACACTCACAGAGCCAGAAGCTGGTGCTCTTATGCTAGACTAGGCCACCTCTATATGTACCGCGCTCCGTTGGTGCTGCCTATCCTACAGCTGCTCCCTGTCTCCCATCCGGAGCCCCTGAAATGTTTGGTCCACCGACCATTAGTCATAAATACTAAGCCGACAATCATCCCTGCCTCTCCCCCACAACCCTTAGGCACCTTGCGGGAGGAGAGATAGGGAAGCTTATGAGGGTGGAGAGTAAACAAAATAGGTGACGGCGGAATTATCTAGCATTCATAAAGTATACCTTATATAAGAGTCTAAACTACCAGTTCTATAACAAGTAGAGCAGTAATAAAGGGTAAAAGTAAAGTGCAGCATAAAGAAAAGTAACAAGTAAATAATTAACCTTAACTTATATGAATTCCCATACAAACTTTAAGTTAAGGAGTATTTTGCAAGACTCCCATCGTATAAGCTATCCCATACTAGTTTATACGATGGAGTATCAAGTTAAATGCAGGTATGTGTGATGTGATATGTTATGCCATGAATCATGCAATTGCAACACACACACACACGACTCTATACACACAGACCTGTAGTTCCCTAATTTTGGAAGCTAGCTTCACTCCCAGGAGCCTCAGTAGTGTCCAACGAAGATAGTGGGTTGGGCCACCCCACTCTTAGGCAGGTATTCACACTACCAGGCCTAGCCCTTATGTACGCCTCTGAAGGACACACATGAGTCACCACGTACTATGCTGACCAACCGCCAGACTTTTCCTTAGCTAAGTGTAAACCATACCCGCCGAGTCATTGTATAAACGTCGGTGTGAACGATTGTCAAATACCGAAGACCCACCACTTTATGCACCTGCAACCATGAATTTATGAGCCATCATCTCCCGGACTAACCCGTCCATTACAACTACCTTCCGAGCCTTCGGCTCGCTGGGCAAACTTGCCCATTTCCACAGCCACCAAGCCTACCTCTTGGATAACCCAACCAAGCTAACCTCTCGAGTCATTGGGGTGAGTGAAGGTGAAGCCCAAGGTTTTACTAATTGCTCTTAAATATTTTGGTCTTACGGTTTAAGGTTAATCTTGGATTGCCCAAGGCATTCCCTGTGAAGGGCTCTCGAGGGCACTAGGAACTACGATGGGCTGAATCCCAAAGCTCCCTTTCGCAAGGCACTTATTATTGTTAGTGTCTACCCATGTTTCTAAACCCTCCTGATTTTACACTTAATCTTAACCTAAGTGTATTTAAACATCTTCTAGGGAAAGACGATCCATCGTCGATCTCGAGCACAACCCTGCCCTTGCACAACCGGGCTCATACAACCAACCTTCTTTTGGTTACCCTATACATTCAAACCAGACCATTTACACCAACTACCCTTTCCCATACAAGGTTCACTTGAAGTCTTAGTTCTACAGTTTTTACTTTGTACAGACCTATTTACATGGTATGCATGCATTGACCCCTCCAATTATTCATCCAAATGAATTAAGATTATTACTAGGAGTCTATCATGATATTTTCAGATTAAATCCAGAAGATAAAAATTTTCCTAATTTTTTTGGCATTTATTATATTTTCTGAAAAATCGGGCCACCTAAGATTTTGAACTCCAAGTATAATTTTGTTATAAGATATGTCCTCAAAAAATATGACAAGTGTATATCATCAAAATAACAGTAAATACTGAAATTCTCAATTTTCCAAAAATGTTTGACCTCCAAAGAAAATATTGATTAATTAACCTCATTAATAGGGCAAAGCAAAAAATAATAGAAATAACCATCCAAAAATCATATAAAATTTATCAGATGTTAAAAGTGGCGAGAAAAGACAACTAACCAAATTTAGTAATTTTTTCCAAACACATTTGACCACATAAATAAATTTTCTAAGAATATTCTACACAAAGCACTTTGTGAAGCTTCCTATATGAAAAAGCTTCCAATAATTTCATAAAAATTCACGGAACATAATGGAGCATTAAAATGTCCTAAATCCAAATTTTATAATTTTCTAGTGAGTAAATAACTCATAATAATTTTTTTTCTTACTAATAGGACAATTACTAGGTTTGTGAATGAAGTAATATAAATATTAATCCAAAATTCATACAACAATTTTCAGAGATACATAACAACTATATAAGATCACTGCCTAAGTTTCATGAACATCCAAGATCATGTAATAATACAATAAAATTATGAGTAAAAGTACCCTAATTGGTCCTAAATTATTTCAGAGGGGTTAAATGCTCATAAAAATTCTAATAACATTTTCTAAGGCTTATTTCCACCCTATGAACTCCTTTACCAAGTTCCAAGGCATTTGAAGGACATCTGGTCCCATGTCCTTCATTAGGCTCAATAACCAACCCTTGGGTTCACACTAGGGTTCTAGGGCATCTCAACCCTAAACCAACCCAAATCTCTCGTGGGAGTGCTTTAGATGACCTTGAGGCTCTGAACAAAGTCCCATCCCCTTTGGGTGAGAATTGACCACTCTAACCATCAAACATCCTTTGCCCTAACTTACCCTTAAGGGACCAAAGTTTGGTCATGCCAATACCTACTCAAATCAACCCAAAATGGGCTGAAAGTTTTACCAGAGTCGTTTCTTGACCCTAATGAACAACCACCAAAATACTAGATGGTTTTGTGGTCATTAGACCCCTTAATTAATTCATACATGTTTTATTAATTTTTTACAAAAAATTTAGGAAAATATTTTCCAAAAATTCCCATTTTTGGATAAGATGAGTGTGTCTGTATATTTATTCTATGGTCCAAATTTCAAGGCATTTGCCTAAATTATTTTGTGGGGGCACTCAAATTAGTCTCTAATTAACCCTAGGTATAGCTTGCACCATTTGATGTGCTGTGGTCAGACCACCTATTTAAAATAAACTAGACTTCAAGTGCTACCACTTTGATGTAAACCATTTTCCAGAAAATGCCTCTAAGTATTTTTAATTATTAATTCAATACATTGTAATAATATGTGATATAAAGAATTATAATTATTCCTTAATAAAATCAGGCGCACGAATCATGACGTAATTTTTGCGGGATCTATTCTTCTTCCCCAGCGCGCAAACAGCTGAGATAGCCCCGGCCTAGAGCAACTTCCAGCCGTATTTCTTGGCAATCCGGCCACCTCTCTAGCCGACCACCGCGCGCCACCACCACCTCCGTTGAGGTGGGGGCTATCGCTGGGCGGCGGTACGGTCGCCGAAGAGGCCATTTTCGGCAAACCCACAACCACTCTTTTTCATGGAAAATTCTTCTGAATTTCTCTCTGGATTGGGCCTAATTGAGCCCGATAACTCTCCTAGTCTTTCTAAGATGCTAGCACAGAGGGAGAGGGGGAGAAGTCGAAATTCTAGTGTAGCTGAAGCCTTTCATATCGCCGTGACGCCATTTACGGTGGTGGCGATTTCGGGTGCTCTGCAACTTCTACGCCAAAGGGATCTAATTTTTTAAGGAAATTGTGTTAACGGCTGCTGGGGGTCTAGGGAAGCTTTTAAAATGATACAATGAGGGAGGAGAAGGGTCTAAGCTCAATGGCCATTAATGGCCATGAAAGAACTTTTTCGGCCAACTAAAAATCCTTGAATTCAGCCACCAAGAGGCCGCCATGGCTGTTGATCTCCTCAAAACTGAAGGGGAAATGAATCTACAACAATCCGAATTGAAGAGAGGAGGCCCTTGGCCATGAATAACATCTTCTTCATTTTCTCTCTCCTCCATTAAAGGGGAAGTGGAGCTTTCTCTATCCTAGTCACTATTTTCAGAAAATGAGTGGGATTTTTGATAATTCTAAACCTCATGAGCCTAGTGGGCCACCTCAATTGGGCCTAGCCCATATGGGTTGGGCATGGTTAGGTTAACTTGAGCTAACTTGACCTAACCTAAGGTTGAGTTGACTTTGGTCAAATTGACCTTTTGTGTTGACTCCAATGGGGTCTTAGTGACCCATTGGCCTCCCCTAAGGTCTAGGAAGAGTTGGGTAGGGTTGGTTTGGCACCTTGGAGGTCACTAGATCCTTAATTAGGGCACTTTGACCATTTTAAAGCTAGGGTTGACTCTAGTCAACTTGACCTCTTTAATTGACCAATGGGTCCTTGATGACCCATTGACCTCCCTTTAGGGTTAGGAAGGTCTAGGTGGGGTAAATTTGGCTAAGGGAAGGTCAATTGACCCTCTGTAAGTTGGTTTGACCCATTTTGGATTAGGGTTGACTTTGGTCAACTTGACCTCTTTGATTGACCCCAATAGGTACTTGGTGACCCTATGGACCTCCTAAAGGGTTAGGGGTGTTGTGGTGGGGTCCTAGAGTCAAGTTGAGGTGTTCAAGTCAAACCCTAGCGGTGGTGATGAGGTTGTGCTATAGGCAGACCAAGGTGATTTCCACCTTCATGGCTTTGCTCACTTGGCCTCTTGAGCTTCCTAGGGTTTTGTCATGACCTAGTCATGACAAAACTAGTCTTAGGGGTCTAGTTATTTTAGGGATGTTACACAAAATTTGGTTAAGTACAAAAGCGTCGAGTGAAAGCCAATAACTCAACGCTTCTCAAGTTAACTGTGAAAGAACTAATTTATCAAGATATATGGGATCTCTCATCATCTGTATAGTTTCAGAAATTATTCTAAGTCAATTGGTGTCATGTCAAGTCTATTGACATCATTGTTAATTCAAATCGACTCAAATTGCTCGCTAATAGACAAAGATCGCTGTATTGATCGGACAACACTATCCTGGGATAAGTCTACCATTAAACTCGGCCATGCCACTTTCTAAAGAAGGATATAGTCATTGATGATACTGATGTATAAAAGCAAAGTGGGTGACACTCTTACGAGAACGTTTGCCAATATTTCAAAACCCTAATCTCGCCAAAGTCGGCTAGCAGAGCGCATCTTATTTCTGGTTATCTTCAACCCTGCTATAGAGAATTGTTGTCTTTCACAAGCTTGAATAAAATGAAGAAGAGCTCTGCAAGGATTCCACATAGTATAGGCTGAAACAAATCTGAAGAATCATCTTCCTGTAGCTGTGTTGAAGAAGGATATTCTATTGATTCAGCCAAAGAAGAAGACTCAGAAAAAAAAATTTGAGCCAGATTTCTCAAACATTTACTTTATCTTGTAGGATCTCACTAACATCTGAGTTTATGCCTATTTTATAAAGGCTGAATGTTGGAATGCGACCAGTCTGAGTTATAGGAGTGTGAAACACTCTGAGTTATAGGGTCTTGGGAAGGATTTGAGGTAAGGATTATGTCTGAGGTAGGATCTTTGTGAAGATCTAAGGTAGGAGACATACTAGGTCTCTAAGTTGTAGGAGTAAGAATACTCTGAGTTGTAGGGATGTCAAGCCTGGGATAGGATACTGGTGATTGTCTCTGAGGTAGGACTATAAGAATTTTGAGCTATAGGAGTGGAGAGCACTCTGAGTTGTAAGGTCCTTGGAAGGATCTGAGGTAAGGATTGTGCCTGAGGTAGGATCTTTGGGAAGATCTGAGGTAGGAGACTAGTTGGGTCTCTGAGATGTAGGAGTTGGAAGACTCTGAGTTGTAGGGTTGTCATTCTTGAGGCAGGAGACTAGTGATTATCTCTAAGGTAGGACGGTGAGCAGTATGAGCTGTAGTAGTGGAGAGCCCTCTAAGTTATAAGATCCAGGGAGGGATCTGAAGTGTAAGATCTATTTGATCTGAGTACTGGAGGAGTTTGCCGAATCTAGCTCACTTCTAGATAGATGAAGGAGAAAAGTGAATGCACCCTAGATAGGGGAATCACTATAAAATTCTGTGTGTTGCATGTGTTCTTAAAACATAACATACAAACATAAACACAAAACAAGATCAATCTCTAAAAGACTTAAAAGATTCAAAAAGAAACCTATTCACCCCCTAGGTGTTTAGCTACCCTTTAAAGACTTTCAAGTGGTATCAAAGAGAGATTGTTCAATAAAGACATAATAGTTGGAACAAGATCTCCAAGGGTAGAAGAAATATAACATCATGACTTCTGGAGAGAACCATAAAGAGCTCAGTTCCATGAAGCTTCCAGTATGCAGAAAAGAAAACTTTGGAATATGGAATGAAAGGGTGAGGATGTTTAAGGAAGCTTCAGACCCTAGGATTTTTATTACAGTGGAAGAGAGACCTTTCATTCCTATGAAGGTCTCAACCATTGATGCCAACTTCAAGAATCCAAAGAAATACTCAGAAATGACAAAAGATGAGGTGGTTCTTGACATTATGGACAAGAGGGCCCAGAATATCATAGTGAGTGCCATTGATGGATTAACATTTCAAAACCTTATTCACTATAAGACTGTAAAGGAGATATGAAAATATCTGATAGTCTTCATGGAGGGGACTGAGGAAGAAAGGGATGATAGGAAATCCCCTTTTAATCAACAGTATGAGGCCTTCAAATAAGGGAAGAAGGATTCTATAACAGAATGCTGTGAGAAGTTCTTCAAGATTGTGAACTATCTGATAACTTATGGCAGACATTTCTCCAACTATGAGATGAATGAAAAGTTCCTGAGATCACTCAATAATGAGTGGGACATCAAGATTTGTGTCATAAGAGAGGTGGGCAACTTGGCCAACACACTGCCACAGATTCTGTTTGGCAAGTTGTTATCACATGAACTTCAGCTGAACTCCAAAAAGGCTGAAGTGGATGTTGTCAAGTCTCTCAGTAGAGAAAATACTATGGCTTTCACAGCTAAAATATCCAGGAAGAGCAGGGAGAAGACTCCTCCCCCAAGAACGGTTGCTGAGTTAGAAAGTTCAGATCCCAGCACATCAGTAGAAGAACTGTTTGATGGAGAACTAACCTTATTCTCTATGCAGTTTAAAAAGATGCTTAATAGAAGAAGGTAGTGGAAGAATAAGGGCTAAGCTTGATCTAGCTCAAGGAAGCCACAAGACAAACTGGATAAGTCCAAAAAGACCCCTCAAGGGACATGTATAAATCTAAACAGAAAAAAACACTTTAAGCTTATGTGGTTTTTTACTGCTACAACAGGTCAGGACATGTTTTAGCTAACTATCCTATTAAAAGGAAAGAGAGAAGGAGGTATGATGATAAGAGATATCATAAAAACAAAAAGGTGGACGAGGGCTTCTTAGTTAAGAAGAAGTCATGCTTATCAGAAAGTGATTCTGAGACTTAAGAATCTGAAGATGAAAAGGCCTACATTAGTCTAATCTCCATAGAAGAGGATATTGATCATCTTTCTGCCAAGGTGGGAATAAGGGCACCACTGTCCTCTATTGATAGTGACTGTGAAGATGAAGAAGATTATAGTCTCATAGCCACTACTGAAGAAAATCAGGACAATTCTGACCCTGATGTGGTAATCTCTCACCCAATCTCTCCTTTTGATTTTGATTATGAGAGTGGCCCAGATTCTGAGACATCCTTTTCATCCAATGAGTAGGATGGATCAATACCTAATGAGAATGTCAATCAACTGATCGACAATTATGGTGCTCTCCTGGAAGCTCTGAAGAAGAGCAAAAAGCATGTCAAGAGGCAAGCTTAAGAGAATGTTTCTCTACAGCAAGCTAAATCCATGCAATTTGAGTCAACTTCACTGCTAGCGTAGATAAGCAAAAAAATTAGTCAGCTGAAAACAATCACCATTATCTAAGTGGGCACCATAAGCCATAAAAGCAAGATCATTAAGGATCTTGAAGAGAAGCTCCTCAAAGAGAGGATGATAATGAAGAAAATTTCCATGACTAAGACAGTAATGCCAATTATAAACTCATTCTCCTCTTAAAATAATAAGAGGGGATTGGGGTTCAAGTGAAATGCTGGACCTACCCATTCCAAAAGGAAAGGTAAGGCTTCAACTGTGCCTTAAACCACCTTTTAGAAGGTAGTATTCCCTTCTAACAGGTATGACCATGACAACATGTATGGTCACTGGAAGAATGGAAAATCTTCTTGTAAGAGCAATAGTGCACCTTACAATGGGAGAAGAAAGGGCATGGGGTTGAGTGCCTTGAAGGCTCCCCATAAAGAAATCCAAATGGCCCACCATGGACCATTTGTATTTGATGCTCCGGCACCCACACTCAGGGATATGGCAGCGACATCCTCCCAAGACTTTTCAATAGAGAATAAGGTTGTGAGCAAGACTAAAATCAAGTCTCACTTAGCAATTTCTGATGTCATCAACACCTTGTCTGCTATAAAGCAGACATATGTGACAGTCAGACAGATTTAACCAAGAGAACCAGCTTGCAGGCTTACATTCAGCCAGATTATAGTTGGGAGAAATTGGAAGAAGGTTGTTGCACTCCTTACTGAACAGAAAAATTTGATGGTTCACACACAATTAAGGATTTTCAGAAGAGGAGATATAACATACATGAGTGTTGGTACTGTGGTAAGGTGGGACACTTTGCCATTAATAGTTGGCACAACCCTAGTGTGCCAAGTGCAAAGAGAAGCCTTCTTGTCAAGGCTGCAGTTGCGAGAAAAATTCCTATTTATGCTAACAAGAACCAAGGACCCAAATTCTTTTGGGTACCTAAGGTAAATTAATTATGTGATTGCAGGTTAGTCCAAGTACCCATCAATTGCCCATCTAGTACTTGGACAGTGGATGTTCCAGTCACATGACTAGAACAAAGAGCCATCTAAAAGATTTCACGCCAGTGAGGAATGGACTCAAAGTCATAATTTGTGGTTCAGATAGAGGAGTAACTAAAGGCTTTGGTATGATCATCAAAGGCATAGTCTCCATCACAAAAGTGGCATATGTGGATGGATTGTAACACAATCTGATTAGCATAAGCCAACTCTATGATCTAGGCAATGTCAGTATATTCTATAAGGATAAGTTCCTAATCAAGAGGTCAAGTGACCAAGAGATCATTCTGATAGGCACTAGGAGTGAAAATATTTATTATCTTAACTTTCTATGTCTAGATTCTGATTCTCCAATGTGCCTTGTAGCAAATGAGAAAGACTCTTATTATGTACAATGACACAAGTGGCTTGCTCACTTGAACTCTAAGGCTATCATCAGGCTCTTCAATGAAGGGTTGGTCATAAATAGACCCAATTTGAAATGCACTAAAGAGGGCATTTGTTCTACATACCAAAAGGGCAAGCAGACAAAGGCTTCCTTCAAAAGCATTGGGTTCAAGGATTCTGTGAGGTGTCTCTACCTCCTGCATATAGATTTATTTGGTTCTATATCAATTCATAGTCTATGTAGGAAAGTATATACCTTTGTGATTGTTGATGACTATTCTAGATTTCTTTGGGTGTTCTTTCTTAAGAAACAGACTGATACTTTAGACAACTTTGTGACTTTTGTCAAGCAGATTCAGAATGAAAAGTCATGAACTGTGGTCAAAATCAGAAGTGACTATGACATAAAATTTCAGTTTGGGAGCATGACATAATTCTGTAAAAAACAAGGTATCTTTAAGGAATTTTCTTCTCCAAGAACACCCCAGCAAAATGACATTGTTGAGAGGAAGAATAAAACTCTCATATAGGCTGGGAGGACTTTGCTAAGTGACACTTCTCTCCCAGAATATTTCTGGGCTAATGCAATGAACACAACTTGTCATATCCAAAATATATCCTCTATCAACAAGTATCACAATAAGACTCTCTATGAGCTTATAAAAGCTAGAAAACCAAATCTAGCCTATTTTAGAATTTTTGGAAACAAGTGCTTTGTGCTGAACAATGAGAATTCCTACCTGACAAAGTTTGCTTAAAAATACTATGAGGGTATTTTTGTTGGGTATAGCGGCCACAACAAAGCCTATATGATCTACAACTTGAAAAATCAGGTTGTAGAAGTGTCTATTAATATAGTTTTTGATGAAACTTCAATGATTCACAATGAGTTGTCAAGCTCTTTGTTAGAGTTATTATTATGCAACAGTTTAATATTATTGAGTTTAGTCCCACACCTCCTATCGGTGTTGGGTGTCTTGATGTAAGTCCTATATATTGCCCCTATGTGCATGAATAAAATCACACCTTCCATTTTTCAATTACTTTCTACATGGTATCAGAGGAACGATTCTGAGACCTAAAATTTTTTCCCCAATCCGCTACTATTCTCCCCCTTCCATGACCCATCCTTCCATTACCACGACCTGATAGGGCTCTCGGGAATAACCTTTCACCTCGCTACCATCGACAGAATCGTCGTCTGATTCTAGATACGGGAGCGGGAACTTATCCCGATGGCTTCGTCGTCTTCTCCTGATAATTGCACCGACTACTTCCGCCACTGCCGCCCTGTGCTCCTTTTCCTACGACATCGATGGCTCCTCCGGCTTCTGTCTGCGACATCGACAATCCCGTCGGCTCCCCTCTGCATCGCCGAAGCCAACGCCTCTGCTTCCAGCTTCTCCTGACATCTTCATCGCTGCTGCTTCCTCCTGCATCATCCTCTTCCACCATCGTTATCTTCTCCCGATGTCTTCGCTGCTAATGCTGCCATCTCTTCTTTTCTCGACGACTTCGCCATTGATGCTGCCACTTGAGCCTTTTTTTCTGTCCAGTCTATTTTCTTTTTTTTAAGTTATTTGTGTGTTTTTCTGCATCTCTATGATTTACACCTTCTTATGCATGATCTGGGTTCATGTACCCGATGAGGGTCCCACACGTGTACATTGTCTATGTGAGGGAGAGTGTACGTCACAGCCTCTAGGCATAGTCAATGCCTTCATGCACGTATTCCATGTGAGGGGGAGTGTTTGGGATAACGGCGACTCGGATGCCTCTTTCCCGACTCCTGCCTTTGTCACAAATGGCCCCCATATCAATTTCGTATGTTGTTTGTGTCTCCTCGTCATTTTCTCTTGATTTGGTAGGGTTGGTTTGGTCTTTCATGATTGACCTAGTTTCTTCTCTGAGTGTATCCAGCGTGGTCATGGTCGGTTTTATGGACCAACTTTATGTGGCTCTTGCCCAGTTGAAGTATCCCCGGTGACACACGGTTGGACCTCAGTGGCTGTTGTTTTGTCCCACGTTGCCAACCTTCTTTTACCTTCCATTTTATGTTGTGTTCAAGCTGTAGGGTCCCCCTTCAGCTTGAGGGGGAGTGTTAGAGTTATTATTATGCAATAGTTTAATATTATTGAGTTTAGTCCCACACCGCCTATCTGTGTTGGGTTTCTTGATGTAAGTCCTACATATTTCCCCTATGTGGATGAATAAAATCACACCTTCCATTTTATTATTCCTTTCTACACTCTTCTATTATTGCAGGTGCAGAATTAAGACTGGACAAACTAAGTATTGATGACACACGTTCAGTTGAATAAGAAAAGAATAAGTGTGTGCTTATCCCATAAGACGGTCCAGGTGAAATGCAAAGAGCAGATGAACTTCAGTCCACTGAAGATGAAGTTCAAGAAGCTGAAGAGAGGATACCAGCAGCCATCAAATACTTAAGAGACCATCCCAGAGATCTAATTATTGGGGATGCAAGCCAGGATGTAACCATAAGGATCAGAAATCACAATATTGATATGTATTCAAGCTTTCTATCTCAGATAGAACCCAAGAAGTTTGAAGAAGCCAACATAGACCTATTATGGATAGGGACTATACAAGAAGAGTTGAAACAGTTCAAATGGTGTAATGTCTAGAATATGGTTCCTATACCTCAAGGACATAAAATCATAGGAACCAAATGGATATACAGAAACAAACTAGATGATAATGGTGTTATAATCAAGAATAAAGCTAGACTTATTGCTAAAGGATACATGAAAGAGGAAGGTATTGAATTTGATCAAACATTTGCACCAGTAGCTAGACTTGAAGTCATAAGGTTATTCCTTGCATATGCTACTTACAAAGGATTTAAGGTCTATTAAATGGATGTAAAGTCAGCTTTCCTAAATGGTGACTTAAAAATGAGGTCTATGTTGAGCAGCCCTTAGGTTTTATCAATCCTTCTCTCCTTAACCATGTATTTCACTTAAGAAAGGCTTTATATGGGTTGAAATAGGCCCCAAGGGCTTGGTATGGAACTCTTTCTAACTTTCTAATTGAGAAAAAATTCTCAAGGGGAAATATAGACAAGACATTATTCCCAAGTGAAGTTAAGGATAAGATTATCCTAGTCCAAATTTATGTTGATGACATGATTTTTGGGTCAACTGATGATAGCATATGCAGAAAGTTTGCTAAACTTATGCAATGTCAATTTGAGATGAGTAGTATTGGTGAACTCAAGTATTTCTTGGGCCTCTAAGTTAAAAAATTTGAGGATGGACTGTTCGTTTCTCAGTCCAATTTCACCAAGGAATTAATCAAGAAATTAGGAATGGTGAGTACCTCCAGCATGAAAACTCCTATGGGGTCAAGTATGTCTATAGACAAAGATGAGAATGGGAAACCAGTTGATAAAACCTTATACAGAGGCATAATTGGCTCCCTCTTTTATTTGACTACTAGTTGGCCAGACATTATGTTTGTTACCTGTGTTTGTGCTAAGTACCAGGCTTGCCCTAAAAAACTCACTATACTATAGCAAAGAAGATTCTAAGATATCTCAAGGACACACCTAATCTTGGTCTTTGGTACCCTAGGAATAATGTATTTGAACTAATAAGTTACTCATATGCATATTTTATAGGTTGCAAAGAAGATAGGAAAAGTACTTCTTGTACTGTCAGTTTCTAGGAAGAAGGCTGGTATCCTGAAACAGCAAAAATAAACAAGCGTAGCTATCTCCACAGTTGAATTTGAATACATTTTAGTAGAGAGTTGTTTCGCATAGTTCTTGTGGATATAACATCAACTTCAAGATTACAACATCCAACTAAGTAAAACATCAATGTTCTGTGATTCCTCAAGCACTATTTCAATAGCTAAAAATCATGTATCACATAGCAGAACCAATCATATTGAATTTAGATATCACTTCATAAGAGATCATGTTGATAAAGAAGATATCAGCCTTGACTTTGTCCCCACTAACAAACAAGTGGTTGACATTTTTACTAAGCCTCTTGATGAAGCCAAATTCAATAGTTTCAAGTTTGAATTAGGAATGTTGAACTTGAAGTAGCTTTATACTTGTAAAGCATATCTTTTATATATATATGTGCACTCAATGCATACACTTTGATAGGTTGAACAAGCGTCAAATATATCAGATTAACTCACAGTCATCCATCAAAAGTGTAAATCGACAAGGTACGCGCTTCTCCACCCTCTTGAATAAGGTAGGGTAAAAATAGAAATTGTTCCTAGAATAAACTCTTTCATCCTATTCCCCTTACAAATTACTATGTCCTGTACCTTAGTTTTCATGAATCGTCTTTTCCTCCTCGATCAATCTCTCAAGTTCAATGGCTCCCAAGTGTGTTATCTTCCTGTCCGAGGGAAGTAAAGTCATTCAAAATAGATTTTGTGATGCTCCTAAAGAAATCCTATCCATCATTCACCTTCTAACAGTCACAAAATTGAAATTTATGCTGTTAGAGCCATGTGCCATCTTGAAAAGAGAGGTATTGGAATTGTATGTTAATGCTAAGGTGGAATCTTCCTCCACTAAGGTTAAAAATTTCATCAATGGAGAGAAAGTTTAAAAGTAATGTATAAAAGATTTGCAAGGCATTGAAGCTCCCTAAGCTCAATGATACCGAGTAAGAAGATGAGTTATTCCAAGATGATGTAAAGTCTGCCTTGAAATGGTGTGACCTGTCCAAATACATCAGTGATTCTATAATCAGGAAAGAGATGAACTTAAGAGGAAAATTCCTAGGATACATCATAGGAAAGGCATTAATCTGCAAAACTGGATCACATGACAAGGTTTCCAGAAAAATGTATGATGTAATGGCCAGGGTAATCCTTACCAAGAAGACCAACTGGAATAAGGTCATTTTTGATAAAATAATTGAATTTATACCTAAACCAAATTTTGGTAGAATCCTGTCTCGGTTCCTACTGAACACTGCTCCTGAAATTCTGAATCTGATGCTTGGTGCTAAGATCCATCACATGAGAAGGATGAACATTAAGATGTTTGAAAGATGGGATAGGGTGCTGATCAATCACCCTAAGCAGAATGCTTAGAAATAGAAGAAGAATGTTGATACAGTTTCTAAAGAAAGCTCCAGTAGTAACTCTTCTGACAGCAAGAATACTGAACCAAACACTAATCTGACAGAATCAACTGAAGATGTAAGGAGGGATGTGAGTGCACAAGTCTCTATTTCTTCTGAGCTTGCTGCCAAGACTATCCCACTAGTGTGTCTCCTACTGTTTTTGAGGAAGACATAACCATGGAGAATGATAAAGGGGTTGTAACAAATCTCGTGGACAGAATCTGTGCTGATGTTCAGGGGGAGACCCTAAGAAAAGTTACACCAGTTGAGGGGGAGCATGACTTACCCACTATGTGTCTACAGGACACAATTGACACCTTCCTAGTCAATTTACAAGAAAGGATAGATCAAATCCCAACTGAATCTCAAGTGCTGACTTACAGTGCTCCTATTCAGGGGGAGCAAGTGTCAAGGAATGACAATAGACTAGAAGATGATCTACTTCAGGTTCTTGTGGCTGATGATAATGTTGAGGGGGAGTCTCACCTTGAGCTCCCTACTCAAGTTGTTGAAAATGTGATTGAAATATCTGATCAAGAAAACTAAGGAGATGATGACATGATAAGTGTTGAGGAGCATGGGAGAGAAAAGTCCATCCATGTTGATAACCATCCAGAGCACTCTTTTAAGTATGAAATGGCAGACTCTCAGATGGGGAGTGATTTGAGGGTAAGACATGAATCTGATCAATTGACTGGTGACATTCCCACCACTTTTCTAGCTCAGCTAAGAGGGCTATTTGATGAGCAAGGGAGGAAAATTGAGCTGTATGTGGATGACTCAATCAAGTAATTAAGAAAAAACCTCACCACTTAAATTTCTTTTATTAGATTTGAGGTCAAATTATTGAAGGATAATACAGTCAAATTCTTTAAAAGGGCTGCTCCTGCAGTCGATTATACAACCAAGAAACTTGATGAGATAGAGAAGAAGCAAAATGATATCATAGAGAATCAATACATCACCGTTAAAAACATGAAAATGGTTCATGATGTAACAAAGACCATCATAGAAGGGAAAAAGATTGTCCTAGAAAGGAGAATGGATGCATGCACTTAATTTTTGGATGATCACAAGCTGAAAGTAAAGAATCATGTCACTCCAGGGGTAAATCACTTGGCTAACAAGACCACCTCCCTAAGAAAAGTTATTTTTGAAGAATTCATAAAGGGGGAGAGGTTAATGATAAAGGAAAGTGCAGACCATGCAATATGGACTTCAAATGTAATCAAAAAAGCATTGGGCCTTTACTCTATTATATATAATGAGCCTGAAATTCATAGAGATGGAGATGGGGCTGAATCATTTGGTGATATGGTTACTGCTGTTCATGCATTAAACCACACAACTCAACAGATATCAAAGGTCAAAGGCAAAGCAATTGCAGATGAAGAAGAGGAAGCAAGGATAAGCAAGAAATGGACATAGAGAAGTGTTGGGTTTTGTTAGATGAAAAAACACTTGTGCGCACAATGGAAATTAAGAACAAGAAAAACCAAAAAGAAGTTCGGATCTGGCGATATACATGTATAAAGAAGAAATTGTTGTAAAATAAAATTTCCTTTGTGGGATTGAGTAAATACTCAACCTAGATGTTCCAGAAGATCTGCCGATCACCAAGCAATAAGAGTCCTTAGTGTAGAATAGTGTCTGCACCTCTAGAGTAGATCCACACGAATGAGAGAACCCATAGAGTCTTGTCGAACAAGATCTAGGTCAGGAGAGGGCACTCTGCATGTTCACAGACTTCTAAGAAGAGGCCGTAGAGACACTCACCGGAATCAGGCTTAGCGACGGCAACAGGATCAGTGAAGGCGGAACAGCTTCTGTCGGCCTTTTAGGTCTCAGGTTTTCGCATAGTGCGGCTCTGATGCTTAGACAGAAACCCTTGTATTCTTTTTTTTTTGAGAAAACCTAAAATCTTTTATTTATACCCAAAGGAATAAACAGAATAGCCCGTCGCTATTCGCATAACTAAGACTTGGAATACAGAATTCGACCAGACAACCCTTATTTTGACGAATCATCGAGTATCCATAACATATTTGACACATCATCGAGTGTACATAAGATACACGATGAATCGTCGAGTATCCATAGGATACACGATGAACTCAGCGCCAGCCTTCCTGAATCGACCTTTAACTCGACGAAGGCGTCGAGTGAACTCTACGCTCTCAACGCCAAACACGATGAATCAACATTTGACTTGACGAAAGCATTGAGTGAACTTAATGCGCTCAAGGCCTAAGTGCCAGATTCGTCGAATTAACCTTTGACTCGACGAAGGCGTCGAGTGAACTCAACACACTCAATGCCTGAGAACCATACTCGTTGAATCAACACCTTGACTCAACGAATCATTGAGTGAACTCAACACACTCAATGCTTAAGTGCCATACTCATCGAATCAACACTTTGACTCGATGAATCGTTGAGTAAACTCAACACACTTAACGCCACCATTCGACGAGTCAACACTTGACACGACGAAAGCGTTGAGTTTTCTCATTGCACTAGATGCTTTCAAAGCTTATCTGAGCTAAGTCTTTTCCACTCATCATATAAGTAAAACCATACTAATCCAATCTCCCAATTTCTCCAAACATTCTTATGTGCGACCCTGATAGGCTCATACTACGTTGGCAGTGAGGCTACATACTTGATAACTTCCAAATCATAATGGTAACACCAACAGTCTCCCACTTGATCTTAAAAGTATCAAACAAAAGCTTCACAAACAATGAGCGGTATCTAGCAATGCATCATTGCTCCCCAAGCAACAAAAGTTTAGAACTCAAAAGCCATCATGACCAATATATCAGTGTTGCCATGTCCCTTTGTCCTTTACATCCGGATAGAACTAGAGGTATAGATCGTATCACGCTCACAATTGCTCAATCCTAGTTTCCTGAGACTTTAAGAAATTGGTGAGCCCAATATCATATATTGACTCAACCATGTATGACCATACATTTCTCAGTCCCATTCCATCAAGGAGCCCATGGATGTAACTCTTGTTATATAGGAGGAAAAATCTCATCTCTGCTCACACGCAAACACCCAAATGATTCGTAACGTACCCAATAACCACCTTTATCATCCAACTTTCTCAAGACTGGACTTTTGATAGCATCAAAGCACGCTCTTTCTCACTTGATGAATATTGTGACTTCAGGTCAAAGGATCACAAACACCATTGTCACTTGAGCCATATTTGTGGCACGTTCATATATCAATCCACAAATTATTCTCATGATGAGTCTGTCCAGTACAACTTGTTCACTAACAAGTACCCATGTGATGACTTGATATCAAAATATCATGACCTGTGAGAACCGGTCATCAGTCAAAACATATGCTATTCTTAATGTGTCATCATCGCCCTAAGCTTCTAAGATGATACGGCGACCAGGGACTATTGAAGAATTAAGCTTTTAATAACATAGGCTCTCACATTCAAGTCACTACTTGACTCCTATGGAAGCAAACATTTTAATGGCATTTATTTAGTTAAATTACTCTATCACAATAAAAATAAATTTACAAATAAAAGAACTTGCCAAAATATATAAATGAAATTTATACAATACTCTATTCATCAAATGAATAATTACAGCCAACAAACATACAATCCACAAGACTCCCTCTAGGGCTGATCATTAATGTATCGTATACCCATAGATCTAACATGAACATCATGCTTCTTCTGCGCTAGAGGCTTTGTTAGTGGATTCGCAATATTTTCTTCAGTCGGCACTCTATAAATGCTCACATCTCCTCGATCGACAATCTCTCGAATATGATGGAACCACCGAAGTTTGTGTTTGGAGCACTGATGAGATCTAGGTTTCGAAGAAAGTACAATTTAACCGTTGTTGTCATAGTAGAGAACTACCGGACAAACAATGCTAGGAACTACATCTAACTCGCCGATTAATTTCCTAATCCATACAACCTCCTTGACTTCATTTGCTGTAGCGATATACTCAGCCTCAGTTGTAAAATCGGCATCTGTATCCTGCTTGGAACTCTTCTAGCTAATAATACCTCCATTTAGGAAAAATATAAACCCTGACTGAGACTTTTAGTCATTCCTTTCAGGTGGGAAGCTAGCATCTGTGTAACCTCTTACAATGAGCTCTTCCTCTCCACTAAATACGAAGAACATATCCTTAGTCCTTTACAAATACTTTAAGATATTCTTGACGGCTATCCAGTGACCATCACCTGGATCAGACTGATACCTGCTAGTCATGCTCCAAGTATAAGAGACATCGGGTCGAGTACATATCATAACATACATGATTGACCCTATTGTCGAAGTATATGGAATAAACTTCATGCGGTCCTTATCTTCACAAGACTTAGGACACTGGTCCTTAGAGAGACTCACACCATTATACATGGGTAAGAATCCTTTCTTGGACTCAAGCATGTTGAACCTATTCAACACCTTATCAATGTATGTACTCTAGGTCAAATCCACCAACTTCTTCAATCTATCTCTGTAGATCTTAATACCAAGTATATAAGTTGCTTCACATAAGTCCTTCATCAAAAAGCAGCTCTTTAAGTTGTTCTTAACAACTTGTAGGGTCAGTTTGTCATTCTCGATGAACAATATGTCATCAACATATAATATCAGAAAGACAACTATGCTCCCACTAATCCTCTTGTAAACTCACAGTTCATCCTCGTTCTTAATAAAACCAAACTCTTTGATCCTTTCATCAAAATGAAGATTCCAACTTCGAGAAGCCTATTTTAATCCATAAATGGATCTCTGCAGCTTGCATATTTTAGTGGCTTCACCTGAAGATACAAAACCCTCAGGTTGTGTTATATACACTTTCTCAAGGAGGTTTCCATTTAGGAAAGCCGTTTTGACATCCATCTGCCAGATCTCGTAGTCATAATAAGCAGCAATAACAAGCAGAATTCTCATAGACTTAACCATAATAATAAGGGAAAAGGTCTCGTCATAGTCAATACCATGAATTTGCTTGAAACCCTTAGCCAATAGTCACCCTTTGACTGTCTATACATTCCAAGCTATGTCGGTCTTCTTTTTGAAGACCTACGTGCACCCTATAGGTCGTACCCCTTCAGGTGGTTCCAACATGGTCCAAACTTGGTTTTCATACATGGAGTCCATTTCAGATTTCATGGCATCAAGCCACTTCTTGAAGTCCGATCCACTCATAGCCTCTTGGTAGGTTGCAGTCTCATCACTATGATCCATAAGCAACACATTACCTATTTGAGACACAAGAAATCCATATCTCTCAGGCTCAAACCTTGGTCTACTTGATCTATTTGAAACTTTTTTTTCCTGAGCAGGCTCTCCAGCTACAATAACTTGTATTCCTCACTCAGGTTCTAATTCAGGCTCATTCACTATTTGTGGTTCTTGAACCTCTTCAAGTTCTACCTTGGTAGTCTTTCTACTTAAGAACTCTTTATCATGAAAGACACTAGTCCCTGGGACAAAAACTTTGCCCTCGGAATGTAGGTAAAAATAGTACCATTTAGTTTTCTTAGAATACCCTACAAGATAACACTTATCTGACTTGGGTTCCAGCTTGTCAGACATTTGACATCTTACGTAAGCCTCACAACCCCAAATATTAATGAACGATATACTAGGACATTTCCCAGTCCATATCTCATATGGTGTCTTTAGAAAAGCTTTTGTTGGAGCACTATTTAATGTAAAAGCAATAGTTTCTAGAGCAAACCCCCAAAAATAAATTTGCAAATATACAAGACTCATCATCGACCGTACCATGTCTAATAGAGTATGATTCCTCCATTAGACACACCATTATGCTGTGGTATTCTAGGTGGAGTGAGCTATGATACAATACCACGCTCTTTCAAATGATCACAAAACTCATGACTCGGGTATTCGCCACCTCGATCAGATCGGAGTGCTTTAACCTTCATACCTAGCTGGTTCTCTACTTTGTCCTTAAACTCTTTAAACGTTTCAAAGGTTTTGGATTTGCGCTTCATAAGATACACGTATCCGTATCTACTAAAATCATTAGTAAATATAATAAAGTAGAAGTACCCATTTTTAGCCATAGAACTCATGGGTCCATATACATCACTATATACTATACCCAAGAGATCATCAACCCTCTCAATGAAACCAGTGAAATGGGCCTTAGTCATCTTGCCTAAGAAACAAGATTCACATCACTCAAATGATTCAGAATCAAATGAGTCCAGTAGTCTATCTTTATGGAGCTTGGATATACGTTTCTCATTTATATGGCCCAAATGACAGTTCTAAAGGTACGTAGGGTTCAAGTCATTTGTTTTTAGTCTTTTTGTATTTTCTATATTATAGATCTGGTGGTCTAAGTTCAAAACATATAAACCTTTAAACATTTGGGCTATACTATAATAAACATCATTATTAAATACAAAACAACAATTGTTCTTAATAATAAAAGAAAATCCAATCATGTCCAAACATGAAATAGATATAATGTTTCTAATTATGGAAGGAACATAATAACAATTATCAAGTTCAATTACAACCCACTGGGCAAAGAAAGACGGTAAACTCCTACGACGACTGCATCAACTCTTGCTCCATTACCAACATGTGGGTCCACCTTCCCTTTACTCAGCAATCTTCTCCTTCCTGGTTCCTGCATATTTATACAAATGTGAGAACCACATCCGGTGTTAAATACCCAGGATGAAGGAGCAGAAAGGTTTATCTCTATAACATTGATACCTGAAGAGGAAGTCATACCTTACTTCAACTTGTGCAGACACTCAATGTACGAAGGACAATTCATCCCCCAATGACCAGCCTTGCCATAATGGTGGCATTTCCCTTCTTTCACAAAGCCTTTCTTATTCACTGCTGAAGACTTGGGATCCAGTGTAGACTTAGGTCCTACCTTCTTCTTCTTGAATCGCTTGGCCTTTCCCTTTCCTTTATGCACCATCAGTATGGGACTAGCAGGCTTGGCCTTTTTCATATTGATTTCAGCAGTTCTCAACATTTCTAGGAGCTCAGGTAGTGTCTTGTCTATTTCATTCATGTTATAGTTCAAGACAAACCGTACATAACTGTCCAGCAACGTTTGCAGGATCAGGTCTATGGCCAACTCTTGGCCCAGAGGAAATCCTAGTCTCTAAAGGTTCTCGATATACCAAATCATCTTGAGTACTTGAGTCCCTACTAGGTCTCGAGCTCCCATCTTACACTAGAACAATGCCTTAGTGACGTCAAACCTCTCTTGATGAGCTTGCTCTTGAAACATTTTGTTGAGATGCTCATCAATTTCCTTGCAACCCATGTTCTCATGTTGCTTTTGGAGCTCAGAGTTCATGGTTGCCAACATGAGGCATTTGATATCTAAGGAGTCGTCAAGATACTTCTGATAAGCATCCTTATCAGAACGGGACGCATTCCTTGCAGGCTTTTCAGGGGATTCCTCTTCCAAAACATAGAGATTTTGCTCTCGCTTGAGAAAAATTCTCAGGTTCCTGTACTATTCCAAATAATTTGTACCACTCTGCTTCTCCTTCTCAAGGATGGCTCTGAGGGATACGGTGGAGTGTGAACCACTTGTCATGGAAATTCAATAAGGATTTACCAAAGTAAAATCAACACTGCATTTCAAAATACATTTTATTTATTTCAATTAGGACTTTAATAAAAATACTCTCACTATTTTTATCAAACTGATAACCCTCGATATCAATTCGAAGAGTTTTTACGAGTAACTCTCTTAGTGGACAAGATCCAAATTTCACCAACACTATGAGTACGCTTTGGATTTTATCTCACAATGCAGCTATTTAGGTAGGCAATATTTGCCAATTGCATCACAATACAACTCCTGTATGGCTGGTGAATAACTCTTTATTCACTTCTATCATATGGTGCATGCTAACCCCATGCCTCTGGGAACTGAACCTTTGAGGTCACCCAGTTAAGTTTGACCCGATGTCGACAGTGGGATATCACAATTATTCGCTCGCACCCTTACCAAGATAGATTAATGCACCTTGATTTGGCAAGCCCACACTTCATCGATCAAGGGTTGAAGAGTGTCATCCATCGGAAGGCATCTGACTACTTAATATTTCTTAAGGGATTTTTGGTACTCAATTTACACTTAATCATGGTTAACAATTAATCAATATGCATTTTTTACAAATAAAATTTGACAGCATTCATAATCCATCAACACTTGATGAACTGGGCTAAATATGAACGTCTAGAACCCTTATAAATATTAAATTTACATGCACTGGACATGAGCAACACTAATTCCACTTAGATAGTAGACAAGCTTGTCTCTCTATGAGAGATACAAAATCAAACATACTTAGTTTCACAAACCAACAAGAGAGACGGTTATTGTCAAGGCGTAGCATGGATATCAACTATGATATCACAGTAAAATCACAGGCATTCTTGGCGGGATCCCAAGAATAGATTTGGGCATTTAGAAGATTTCTAAATTTCCAAATCTATATGCCATGGATTTAACAACTTCTAAATCAATGAATATCACTGAAACCTCGCTCTGATACCACTGTTGGGTTTTGCTAGATGACATAACACTTGTGCGTGTAGCTGAAATAAAGAACAAGAAAAACCCAAAAGAATTTCGGATCTGGCGATATACATGTATCAAGATGAAATTGCTATAAAATAAAATTACCTTTACGGGATTGAGTCGATACTCAACCTAGATGTTCCAGAAGATCTGCCGATCACCAAGTGACAAGAGTCCTTAGTATAGAATAGTGTCCGCATCTCTACAGTAGATTCACACGACTGGGAGAACCCATAGAGTCGTGTAGAACAAGATATAGGTCGAGAGAGGGAACTCTGCGACTTCACAGACTGTTAGGTCCGTTACAGAAGAGGCAGCAGTGACACTCGTCAGAATCAGGCTTAGTAATGGAGACGGGATTGGCGAAGGCAGAACAGCTTCCATCGGCCTTTTATGTCTTGGGTTTTCGCACAGTGTGGCTCAGATGCTTAGACATAAACCCTTGTAATCTTTTTTTGAGAGACCCTAAAATATTCTATTTATACCAAAAGGAATAAACATAACAACCTGTCGCTATTCGCAGACCCAAGACTAGGAATACAGACTTCGACCAGACAACCCTTGTCTTGATGAGTCGTCGAGTATCCATAACATATTCGACGAATCGTCGAGTGTACATAAGATGCACAACAAATCATCGAGTATCCATAAGATACACGACGAACTCAGCACCAGCCTTGACGAATCAACCTTTGACTCGACGAAGGCGTCGAGTGAACTTGACGCTCTCAAATGCACTCAGCGCAAAACCCGTCTAATCAACATTTGACTCGATGAAGGCGTTGAGTGAACTCAACGCCTAAGTGTCAGATTCGTCGAATCAACCTTTGACTCGATAAAGGCATCTAGTGAACTCAACACACTCAATTCCTGAGAACTAGACTCATTGAATCAACACCTTGACTCAATGAATCATTGAGTGAACTCAATGCACTCAACGCTTAATGCCATACTCGTCGAATCAACACTTTGACTCGAGGAATCTTTGAGTAAACTCAACACACTCAACGCATACATTTGACGAGTCAACAGTTGACTCGACAAAAGCATTGAGTGGTCTCAATGCACTTGACGCTTTCAAAGCCTGTCTAAGCTAAGTCTTTTCCACTCATCATATGAGTAAAACCATACTAATCCAATCTCCCAATTTATCCAAACATTCTTATGTACGACCCTGATAGGCTCATACTGCATTGGCAGTGAGGCTACATACTTGATCACTTCCAGATTATAATGGTAACACCAACAAGAAGAGATACAATCTAGACCAAACTTTAAGCTATGGAGTCCACAATCCAGAACAATCATATTGTTTGTCTGGGATTAGATCAAAGAAAATAAGACAGATAGAGGCAAACTATTCAGCTCTATAGAATGAGCCATGTTTGAAAGACATAAAGAAATAAGAAGGGAATTCAGAGGAGATAAGAGAGATGGAATTATACAGATGGATGCCCCAGAGCCATGCAGCTACTATCATAAGCCTTACGGATACTTTAAGAGACAAAGATAGAAGAAGATAGAGGCTGAGGTAAAGATGGGAAATAAATCTGGGGGGGGGGGTGCATAGTAATTAGGGAACCTAATCCTTAGCAACGTTATACTTTTTAGGTTCCTAAGGGCTATTTAATCAAGATGTTTATTGTAGACCTTATTAAAACTTTTGTCTGTTATGCTAGTTGAAATCTCAAATATTTTATGCATAAGTTTGTGCTTAAGTATAGCTGTTTCTTATCATTTGTTTTGAAGTGGTGTATATATTTGATTGGGTTTCTAACTTTTTAAAATAGGGGAGATTATTGGGTACAATAATCACAATGTCCAAGATTTGAAGAAGGCCCACAAGTTAATAATATACACAAATATGTAATTGATATATGTCTAAGTTTACATATGCAGGGTATTGGTAATTAAGTGATTAGACAGACTGAGAGTATCAGAAGTATGGTGATGGAGCCGACTTCCCATGACATGTGGCCAAGGAGCGTCCTCCCTCTGACGATTATGGTGACCCGGTAGATTTGAGTGAATACGTCGGCCCACAACACTTTGATGACGACGACAACATGCTTACAGACGACCCTTGGAAGCGTCGCCACAATAGCCGTCCGGAGCGCAAGCCCAATTATTATTTATTAATAATATATATTAATAAATAATAATTGAGTAATAATATATTTTATTAGTTATTTTATTTCGAAATTATCATTTTTATTTCATGTTTAATTTCATGTATTATTTGTAACATGGTTATGTTATAAAACCATGATGTATGTGTTGTGTTTTATTTCATTTTCATGTTGGGTTGCATGTAGCCCTTTTCCTTTGATTGTAAAGCCTATATAAAGGCATGTACTCCTTTGTTTTTCCCTAGTGAATGAATGAAAATAAAACCAATTTCAAGATTGAAATCCTCCTCCTTCTCCAATGCAAGTTTCGACACCCCTCTATTCCTCCTCTTCGTTGGCCGCTGGCCACCTTCCTCCTCCCCTTCTCTTTCGGCCTCCCTTCTCCCTTCATCACTTCTTTACATCCTTGCTACCGGAGCCTTACCATCCTCTTCATCCTTCACACAACCGGCCACATATCTCCCCCAACAAACCCGAGCCACCTCCTAGCAACCCTAGACGAGCCACCTCCATCACCAACCTCCAAAGTCGCCACCTATCTCCTCCCTCACAACACCCAGCCACCACCTAAAACTCCCTCACCCAAGCAGCCCTCACCCTCTTCAAACTCGAGCCCCCTCCACCACCACCAAAACCGTGCCCCGCCTTCTCCTCTTTCCCTCCACACCAAATCTCTTTCCTAATCTAAAGTATTCTCTACAATATTCTCCCGTATTTACCATATTCAAAATATATCCCCGTCCATAAATTCTCTACCTACCATATTTGAATTATATCATTCCTTAATTATTTCCGATATCCTGCCACCTTTTCTCTCTCCTGCCTTATTGAGAAATATTATTTCCATATTCAGAAGATTTCACCGGGACTTTCCAAATATAGCGTGATACGAAGAAGGCGACGGATTTCTCTCCCTCCGGCGTAACTCCGGCGGAGCCGATGAAGAGAGATTCTATTAGAGGGAACCAGATTCATCAAATCCGGTTGGGTAACGAACATTTCCATCTTTATGTGTTTCTCTTCTTTAGATAGAACTTGTGGCATTGGCAAATTGCGTGGCTTGTGTAACGCGTGAATTTTCATGGCTAATTTATTTTAGTTATTGTCGTGTTTATTTCTTCCATTTAAGTCCGTGAGGCGTGGCGGCCCTCATTTTATTTTGTTGGGAGAGAACCACCCTCGTCCGAATCTTTTGTTTTCGGTGGATTCTCTTTTGGTATAACAACGCTCGACCGAACCGTGTGAGTTCTTTTCGCTTTAGAGGAACTTGGCCTATCGCCTTTGTATTATCTTAAAGGGCCTCGCGACCCCCCCGTAATCTTTAAATAGTAACAATATTAATTAAATCGCTGCTGCGTTAAATGCTTGAGTGTGACGTGCGGGATATTGGAGAGCGTCGTGTTAGTTACGTCGGCCACCCAAACGCTCGAAAGAGTGGGCCTGCATCAATTTGGTATCAGAGGGAGGTTTACGTCAATTTCCTAATTGACACCCTCCCCCTCTTATTTGGCACGTTCACACGCACTCACTCATTGCATGGTATTTCATAAAAATCAATTTTAAAATTTTTGGTCTGCAAATAGCGGCATAAAATTTTTAATTTTTCTCAAAATAAAAAAAAATTCTGGAAATTCTCTATCTTATTTTTAATAAAAAATCCAAAAAAAAATTTATTTTTCATTAAGGCATTATTTTTATAAAGTTATTTTAAAATTTAATAGTTGGTCTGCAAATAGCGACTTATTTTTTTTATTTTTCAGCAAAATTCAAAATTTTTTTAAATAATCCTCACATTTTTTCCATCAAGAAAATCTATTCTATATAATTATAACCTTAGTGGCTAAGAGGGAACAATTTCATCTTTCCTGAAATTAGTTGTTCAGGTACCCTTTTCTTTGCATTCGCACAAAATCCGGATCGAGTGTCCTCTCCGGTTCACACTGAAATGGCTTTTGACGTTAATACTTCCAATCGTCCCCTGACTTTTCTACACACTAATATTTTTACCTATGATGGTTATGGGGATCCCAAGTATTTTAGATACTGGCTTGAGGGGGTAGAAACCTATTTCGAATATAACAAATTGGGTGATTACCTAAAGGTTAGTGTAGTCCGCGAGCAGTTAAGAGGTCGATCCCGCGAGTTTTTGCTGAATGAAGAGAAAGAGCGTGGTGCTGGTAGCAATCCTTATGCTTGGCCTCTCAGCGAAATTTGATTCCCCCTACCGCCTTAGTACTAGCCCGACATCCGATAGCCAGTATTGTTATGGCACTAGAACCAAGCCGGATCATAGGAGTGACATATTATCCCAAGACAGGTCCTTTCCACAGGTTGGTAGAGCTACCCCTAGCGTACCTGCACCCACCTATAGAGGAAGGGAAATAGTGAGGTCCCCTATCCCGAGTTCTGTACATGTGACTGCTAGGACTCCCATGAGCCCATAGAGTGAGAGTAATCCTACCCGTAAAGGTAGGCAAACGATTATGACATATGTGTCAAGTGGCGCACCTGATCTTAGCTCTATTGAGCATCCTACCCAGATTACGCCCATAGGCTCTATTAAGTCTCTCCCCGAGTTGCCTGAATTAGTCGTTGACTCTCCTGTTTAGTCTAAGGCTGTGTCTAGGACTGTGCCCGTCACGGAGGATGAGGCTGAATATGTTGGCGATTTGAGTGACAATGAGGAGATTGGTTACCCTAGTGACCTGTACGAGGATTTCTCCTCTGAGGAATCATCTCCTCTTCCTTTCGGCGATGTTTTTGAGGCGTCTCCCTTGATAGTCATGGAGTCTTCTGATGACCCTGAGTCAGAAGACATTCCGGCTGAGTCACCCTATGTTGAGAGCTTACCTATTACTGATTTAGGTGATGACCTGCTACAACACGAGCTAGTTCCTTCTAGACCGGAACATATTGAGGTGCCCATTTATTTAGCTTCCCCGTTAGATCAGTCCAGTCGGATAAGTGCGTGTGAGGATCATAATATTATTATGAATGATCTAGGATTGGTAGATGTTTCAACGGTATTGGAAGTGTCACATTGGGATGGATGTTTATCTTGGGATGATCTTAGTGGTGCACATCCGGGAGATAGTTCATTGATATTATCATCATTGCTTGAGGGTCAAACTAATTTAAATTCTCCCCGGGATTCGATTTGCCCAACCCTCCATCCTGATTTAGACAATGTACCTACTTCGTGGGAAGATTTATTTAGCGAAGGATGTGACGTTTTGGAAGATTTACCCAGTATGGGAAGGCTATTTGTGGATGACGGTAGCACTGAGGACCCGATAAACATTTCTTTGATGTTAGCTCTTTCGCCAGAAGCCCAAAACTATTTAGAACTTTTGTCGGATATGATTTTGCCTACCTATGATACGATCACTAATTCTGAATTAAATGATATATCAAATGAGCTGGAAGACTTGTCGGCTGAGTTTTCAGTGAGGGCGAATCCACTGTTTAATTTTTCCTATAATTTTAACGGCCTGCAACCGGAGGCTTGTTCTTGGACGAGTAATCCGTGTTTTGACGTTGAGTGTGACTTAACTTCCCCTACGGAATCACCCATGTAGACTCTCCCTCCGGTTCATTTAACTCGAGTAGATGATTTGTTAGGACATGAACTAGTAATTTCTAGCCCTTTATATTTGGAGAAGTTTATTATTACCGCCTCCCCACTAGGCTTACTTAGATGGATGTGGGTAAACGTAGTTGGTGACGAGCGTTTTCTGCTGGTTCATTACGAAATTTTTAAATCAAAATTTAATTCCAAATTTAAAACGAAAACATTAGGCTCCACTGAAATAATTTTTGAATTTAAAGCACCCGTGCCACCTGACATAGTTCCGTTATTTTCTACTATTAATTCTAGTCATGTTGCACATGGGTTCACCCCACATGGTTTTAAGTTAATTAGGCGCATTCTTATCCTTTTAATCCATCAAAATGCGTCCTTTAATTTACTTGCGAGTTTGTGTCAGAAAGTCTCTCACCGTTATGTGATTGATTTGTTTTGGCTTGTCTCACCCCTGAACGGATGCTCCCGGGCACCTTAGAAATAATAACGAATCATCTAGTCTATTCTTTACGAATTTTACTGAAGTTTGGTGACATGAAATTTCTTTTAAAAGTTTCCCCTGATTGGGGCATAGCTCCTATTTCCATCATTACATACTTTACGCTTTATGATTTTATGCCACTTGAAATGTCTACCTCTCCATACATATTTTCCACTATGCTTTCTATTGGGTTGGGTGGTGATAGTTTCCTAGGATCATTCTCCTTCTCGGTCTCCATCAAAGGTATGTTGGTGGATGTTGTTGAAATTCTTTTTCCTTCTTTGGCTAACGCGTATTTGAGGTCCCTCCAAGACCACATTTTTCCATGCAGGTTCTTCTTCCCCGCCGATGACCTTCTAGGCGAGTACACACAGGAATACTCATCAGTGATAAATATTTTTAAGAGGGGGAGGATTGATGGAGCCAACTTCCCACGACATGTGGCCAAGGAGCGTCCTCCCTCTGACGATTATGGTGACCCAGTAAAGACGTCGGCCCGCAACACTTTGATGACAGCGACAACATGCTTACAGACGACCCTTGGAAGCGTCGCCACAATAGCCGTCCGGAGTGCAAGCCCAATTATTATTTATTAATAATATATATATTAATAAATAATAATTGAGTAATAATATATTTTATTAGATGTTTTATTTCGAAATTATCATTTTTATTTCATGTTTAATTTCATGTATTATTTGTAACATGGTTATGTTATAAACCATGGTGTATGTGTTGTATTTTATTTCATTTTCATGTTGGGCTGCATGTATCCCTTTTCCCTTGATTGTAAATCCTATATAAAGGCATGTACTCCTTTGTTTTTCCCTAGTGAATGAATGAAAAGAAAACCAATTTCAAGATTGAAATCCTCCTCCTTCTCCAAGGCAAGTTTTGGCCCCCTCTATTCCTCTTCTTCATTGGCCACTTGCCACCCTCCTCCTCCCCTTCTCTTTCGACCTCCCTTCTCCTCCCCTTCTCCCTTCATCACTTCTTTACATCCTTGCTACCCTAGCTTACCATCCTCTTCATCCTTCACACAACTGGCCACGTCTCTCCCCCAACCAACCCGAGCCACCTCCTAGCAACCCTAGCTGAGCCACCTCCATCACCAACCTCCAAAGCCGCCACTATCTCCTCCCTCATAAGACCCGGCCACCACCCAAAACTCCCTCTGTAACATCCCATTTCCGGCTAGACCCCTAGGAGTCGGGGTGTTGTGGTAGAATCCCAGGGAGCCCAAAACTTGAAATAAATCGACCAAGAAATCGGGTCACGGGTCGGTCACGCCCGTGACCCGCCATGTCACGCCCGTGACATAGGGCGTGACCATGATCGTCGGTTCCAGGTCGACGGTCGCCGACCCATAATGGGGCCACGGGCATGTCACGCCCGTGACCCGCTATGTCACGCCCGTGACATAGGGCATGACACGCTCGACGATCGTCGATTCCAGTTCGACGCCGTCGACCCAGAATTTGGCCACACGGGCCAGTCACGCCCGTGACCCGCCATGACACGCCCGTGACATAGGGCGTGACCATGATCGTCGGTTCCAGGTCGACGGTCGTCGGCCCAAAATAGGCCCACGGGCATGTCACGCCCGTGACCCGCTATGTCACGCCCGTGACATAGGGCGTGACACGCTCGACGATCGTCGATTCCAGTTCGATGCCGTCGACCCAGAATTGGCCACACGGGCCAGTCACGCCCGTGACCCAGGTGTCACGCCCGTGACCACCCTTCGACGATCGTCGATCTCAGTTCGACGATCGTCGAACCCAGAAGTGGCTAACCGGGCCTGTCACGCCCGTGACCCATGTGTCACGCCCGTGACCAAGGCCGAAACGACAGCCAGGTTGGAAATTTCGGTAACCGACGCCATAATAAATTCTGACCACGGGAATGAAAATCAAGAGTATTTATGGGTCGTTCCCTACTTTAATTATGTTAATAATTAAGGAAAAATGGGACTAATAGGAAATTCCCACCTGGCAAACACCTCTTCACCTCCAACTTTTCAACTGCCATTCGTCATAACCGAAACGTCATAAGGGTGTTAGTAATGGCCGCCAACGTTTCATCTCCAACGTTTCATCTTTTCCCCTCCCCATTTACTGATCTATAAAAGACTCCTAAGAGCAAGAGGAAAAGGTTACACTCCCTCAAACTGTTTCAGACCTCCGCCTTGCTGTTGAAGAGTTTCCGGCGACGCCACCACCGTGCAAATGGCTTCCCGACGCTCTGCACGCCTCCAACCCGCGAACAAGGTCCTCCCCTCCCTCTTCTTATGCGGATAGATCTTAGGAATCGTTAGGAGAGATATCGGGCTCAAAAGAGCCAGATCGGGTGAGCGTATTCGTGGTTTTCCAAAAATTTCATGGTGGCGGGTTCGCCGGAAACCGCCTCTCCGGCGGCCATGCCGCCGCCCGACGATAGCCCTCGCCTCAACGGAGGTGGTGGTGGTGGCCGGCCAAGGAGATGGCTGGATGGCCGGGAAATAGCTTGGAAAAGCTACAGGAAAATTAGGTTTTTAGGCCTCTGGTTCGGGCTCTGAAGAAGATGAACAGTGCCATGAAAATTGTATTCTATTTTTAAAACAATTTTTGAATGAAAATATCTGTCACCTTAAATATTTTGGGAAAAATACTTAGAGGCTCCTACAGGAAAAATGGTCAACATAGAAAATGTAGCCCTTGGGGTCTACGTTAATTTAAAATTAAGTTCACTCGATTTGGAATCCTGGTTAGACCACAGCACCCCTTTTGGTGAGGTCTATCCAGAGGGCCGTCTTGACCTTAGAAAAATTCCCCACTCTAAACCAGTCATCAAAATGACTTGAAATTTGGGGTGTGGTCTAATCTTATATATATCTAGGTGCTATCCAAAAATGAGAATTTTTGGAGAATATCTTTCTATAGTTTTTAGAAAAATTCAATAATCCTAGCCGAATTTAATTAGATAAATAAATAATTTCCAAACCCTCCCAAATTCTGGTGAGTGGTCCCTGGGGTCACCATAAGGTTCTGTATAATTTTCTATCTCAGATGTAGATGGTTTGGACTAGAAATGATCAACCCTAAGTTTTGCCCTAATAAGGGGTCTTAGGTTAAAAGTGCACTTTGAAGTTTGAGTGGTGAGATCACCTCAACAGAGGCTGAGATTTTTACCACTGGCTAGTAATATTCTCTAGCACCCACTCATGGAGTTTGAGGTGGATCGGGGTGAGTTTACCCTAAGGACCAAGGCCAAACCATAAGGATGGATCTTGGTGGTTTGTGAAGGTCATGTGGACAAATGACCTGGGATTGACCCGAAATTGGGTGAGGAGAACAATAGGGTCAATATAGTTCTCTGGATGAAATCTTAGTATATTTGGAGACCGTTGAGATACCTGAAAGTCTAACCCTAGTTTAGGGCGCAAAACTTGTAGAGTTAGGAAATGACACAAAATCCCATTGAAAAGTGATAAGAATTGGGTAGAGTGAATTATAGGGATGGTACAAGCTCTGGATATTTTTCTATGAATTTTATGTTCATTATTTTGGATACTTCCTTTAATGATGTAGTAGTAGTATGATTTGCTTGAAAATTTATTAGGGAATACACACTCTCTGGAAAGTGATGAAATTTAAGCAGAGAACGTTTATTATGATTTTAAATCTCTGTGAATTTTTATGGGACTTTTGGAAGATTAATTCTAAGGCTTGCTTCTTTAAGTATGTTTTACCTTGATTATTTGATTAAATCTTTAGTGGTGTTTAGCAAGTTAGAAAAATTATGATTCTCTGCACAAAGATCTTTTATATATCATACTACTGACTAGTGATTTTTCTATAAATTTTTAGATGAATAATTTTTGTACTTCCTTCATTAAGTAGGATTAACGTGATTATACTGAATAAATTATTTAGAGGTTAAATACTTTCTATAAGATTCTGAGAATTTGTATTTGAGGTTATCTTGCTGTTATTTAATGAACTTTATTTTTGGGTTGCCATTACTTAAGAATATCATGAAGTTCATGTTTAAAATTACCCATGGCCAATCTTTGGGAAAAATTAAATAAATATCAGATTAAATAGGAAAATTATAAATTTCTGGATTTAAGCTAATTATGTCATGATAGACCTCCATTAAATTTTATAGGAGATTTAGAAGATAATTCGGTGTACCTCCCCTTGTGTACCTCATATAGCTTAGGATGGTCTGCATATAGTAAAACCACGGAATTTGATAATTGAAGATTGGTAGGGTAAGTTAAGATTGAGTTCATCAATAGGAGTCAGGATAAGTAGAGAGTGGGACTGGTTAGGATAAGGGAGTACGGGAACGACGAAAGATCGTCCATCCCGGGAAGAAGAGGAAGAGTCTTAATACTCTAGGGTTAGAACTAAAGTAACTAAAGAGGATCGGGATAAGGGACATCAACCAATAATAATAAGTGCCTTGCGAAAGGGAACTTCGGGCCGTAATGCCGCCGTCTTGGTTCCTAGTGCCCCTTGAGAGCCCTTCACGGGGTATACCGGGGGCAGTCCTGGGCTAACGTAAACCATAGGGATAATAAATTAAAAGAGCAACTAGTATAACTAGGGTTACACATGCACACTCCCCGATAGCTAGGAAGGTGGTATAATAGGACTTGTTGCCGTTCAGACAGTAGCTCTGAAGGTAGATGTACGGACGGGACTGTCCGGGGGGCCGCGGGCTCGAGGGTTGGAGTACAGAATAAAAGTGGTGGGTCATCGGTACTAGGCGATCGATCACACCGACAGTGGTACGATGACTCGGCGAAAAGTCTGGAGGGTACATCCAGCAGCAGTACGCGGATACTCTAGGTTGCGTTCTTCTAGGGGCGTACGGAAGGGCTAGGCCTGGTAGTGTGGTTACCCGCCTAGGAGTGGGGGGCCCGACTCACTGTCTTCGTTTGCCACAACGGAGGTTCCTGGGGGGTGAAGCTAGCCTCCCGAACAGGGGGAACTAAAGGTCTGTGCGCATAGAGTCGTGTGCGTGTGTTGCACTTGCATGAATCATGGCATAGCATATCACTACACTCATAATTGCATACAACCGTCACCCCAACGTATAAATCGGTATGGGACTTTTTATACGATGGGAGCCTTGCAGAAGACCCCTTAACTTATAAGTTTGTATGGGCATTCATATAAGTTAAGGTTACTTACTTACTTACTTGTTTGTTTACTTACTGTTCTCTAGCTGCCTTCTTTTATACAATTTGATATTTAATAATTGCTCTACCTATTACAACACTCTTATACTGTTCACCTATTATCTTGCTAGTTAGGTCCACCGTCACCTGCTTGGTTATTCTCCACTTTTGTAGCTTCCCTTTCCTCCTCTCCGCCCGGTACTTAGAAGCCGTGGTGGGAGGGGTAGGGGATGATAGGGCTTAGTTTTTATGACTAATGGTTTTTGAACCAAACATTACAGGAGCTCCGGATGGGAGACAGGGACCAGCACCAGCGGAGTACGGTGCGCATGGAGGTGGGACAGTCTAGCACCGGTGCACCTGCGACCAGCTCCGTGAGTGATTAGTATTTTCTTAGCTTCCGCAAAGAGTGACTTGTAGTGAGGACTCTGATGTACTGGGCTTGAGCCCATTTATCTATTTTCCTTTTATTACTATTGATGGACTGGTTATGATTTCACCTTATTTACATGTTTCTGTGGACTTGTTTACATTTTTGTATAAATGCTTCTCTCTCTTGTGATCGAAAAGGGCCGGCAGAGTTGGCGTTTTGTAGTGGCTGCCTTCCCGTGAGTCGGTGCCACCGCAAAGCGGCAATTCAGGGCTAAGACCCCGGTGGTTGAAAAAGAAAAAAAAAGGGGGGTCTTACAAGTGGTATCAGAGCGAACCTCGATCGAAGAGAAGTAGTCCACAAAGACCTTGGGCCACCCCCGTGCGAGCTTAGTTTGTGGACAAACTAGCAGTGGAAGCAGTGGTGTGCCCATAAGGGAAATCACATGTGAAAGTCCATCATAACTCTTCTTAAATTCCATTCATTCGCTTTCTAACAAATGGAATTTTTGCTTGTAGCCTGCGACGAACCCTACACCGCAGCAGGGGACACCTCAGGCTCCGAATGTGGTCCCGACTTCGCCAGCACCCGTTCCGTTCCAGCAGACGGAGATGGGGCAAACATTGACGGCCATCCTGGAGGCCTTCAGAGCTCAGCAAGCCCCGGCCCCACAGCCAAACCCCGGGGCCAATTGGATGACTGTCTTCCGGGGACTTTCCCCTCCATCCTACCAGGGGACGGAGTCTGCAGTACGTACGGAGGAGTGGTTGGACACTATTTACGAGATGCTGGCAGGGATTCGATGCCCCACGGAGGAGGCAGTCGCTTTGGCAGTCTCCTGCTTAGAGTCACATGGAAAGAGATGGTGGAAATCTCAGCTGGACACCACCTTCGCAGGGATGGACTGTGCTGATATTACTTGGGAGGAGTTTAGGGCAGCGCTCTTGGGACATTTTGTGCCTCGGTCGGCGAGAGATGACCTGGAGGATAGGTTCCTACGGTTGAGGCAGGGGAACAGGACTGTGGTGGAGTACTATCAGGAGTTCACTCACCTGGCCCGTTATGCGGACGCTTACCAGTTAGACGATGCTGGCTACGCCCGGAGATTTTATAAGGGGCTGCAGGATGACATGAGGCAGGCCCTCCTTTTCGTTTCAGAGGGGAGTCTGGCCAGGATTCTGGAGATGGCTAAGAAGAGAGAGACGGATCAGCTTACAGTGAAGAATCGGAAGAGACCGGCTGATGATTCAGTGATTGGAGGTCGTAGAGACCGTCCTTGGGGCCAGGTTATCGGGGAGAGAAGGAATGGGGATCAGCCTCGTCAGGAGTTTGGGCAGGAGCAGAGGACTTAGGGGGTATTGGCTCCCCAGCCTATACAGATGCTGGAAATGCCAAGGACGGCGGGGCAGCCACCGGTATGCTATCAGTGCAACCAGCCAGGGCATATCAAGCGGAACTGCCCTGTGGGGCGAGCACCCCCACCAGCACATCAGGGCGCTCCACCTCCCCGACAGTTTGGCGGACGAGGACAGGACCGAGGACGGGGATTCCAGGATCGAGGTCGTAGGCCAGAGAGAGAGCAGGTATATGCTCTAGACCTGACACAGCCCCGGGACCCGGAGCAGGTTATCACAGGTATGACAGTACTTTTCAGATTTTCTTCATATAAACTACTATTTTTTTTAACATAACCTGGTTAGAAATTAAGAGAAGATAAACTACAATAAGAATACTAAGACATTTAATTACCCCAGGCATAGTGTTCGTGAGCGGCAAGCCCGCTCACACCCTCTTCGACACTGGTGCGTCGCAATCCTTCGTGTCGGAGGATTTCGTGAAAGGACTGGCAGGAGTGGAGCCATTCACCGGGAAGATGATGAGGGTGCGCCTACCCGACGGGTCAGAGATATTGACCTCTGCTCATTGTAATATGGAAGCAAGAATCGGCGGAAAGGCGTTTGAGGCACCAGCGACGGTTCTGAAGATGCCAGATTATGATCTGATCCTGGGCATAACTTGGCTCTATTGGAACCATGCCCAGATCGATTGCGTGGCGAAGAGGATCACCGTGAGGCACGGCAACTCCTTCATTGTTATCGAAGGTATTATACCAGCACCCCGTACCTTGCTATCATCTGTGCAGGCCGTTAAAGCCCACCTACAGGGGGAAGAGGTTTATCAGGTCCTCTTTGAGGCGGTCGTAGCCAAGGACTCCATTGCAGATATTCCAGTAGTGCGGGACTTCGCCGACGTGTTTCCGGAGAAGCTACCAGGGTTACCCCCGCACCGAGAGAAGGACTTTCAGATTCAGCTCGTACCGGGGGCTAAGCCGGTATCCAGAGCTCCCTATCGAATGGCCCCAAAGGAGTTGGTGGAATTCCGAAGCCAGCTTTAGGAGTTAGTGGAGGCCGGGTTCGTTCGGCCTAGCTCATCACCGTGGGGAGCTCCGGTGCTGTTCGTTAAGAAGAAGGACGGGACCCTTCGACTGTGCATCGATTACCGTGCTCTGAACAGGTTGACAGTTCAGAATACTTATCCCTTACCACGGATAGACGAGCTTTTTGACCAGCTGGAGGGAGCCCATTGGTTCTCAAAACTGGATCTGAGGTCAGGGTACTACCAGCTTCGTATTCGGGAGGAGGACATCCCGAAGACGGCCTTCAGCAGCAGATACGGCTTGTACGAGTTTACCGTGATGCCGTTCGGGCTCACGAATGCACCCTCCGCTTTCATGTCTTTGATGAATCGGGTGTTCGAGGAGTATCTGGACGTCTTTGTCATTGTATTCATCGACGACATTCTCATCTATTCAAGGACGGAGGAGGAGCACGCGAGGCATCTGGCCTTGACCTTGGGGAAGCTGCGTGAGCATGAGATGTATGCCAAGTACAGCAAATGCCAGTTCTGGCTAAAGGAGGTGGCCTTTCTGGGCCATGTCATCAGTGGAGCAGGTCTGGCAGTGGATCCTGCAAAGATCCAGGCAGTGCGGGATTGGCCATCGCTAAAGTCGGCCACGGATGTTCGAAGTTTGTTGGGACTGGCCGGTTACTACCGGAAGTTCGTCGAGGGGTTCTCCCAGATTGCCCTCCCTCTCACGTCTCTGACGAAGAAGGAGTCCCCTTTTATATGGACGCCTCGATGCGAATCTGCCTTCCAGGAGCTAAAGGATCGTCTCACCTCGGCTCCCATCCTTGCTCTTCCATCAGGGAAGGAGGGATTCCAGGTGTATACAGATGCTTCCTATCAGGGGATGGGTGCCGTTCTGATGCAGAACGGGCACGTAATAGCCTACGCCTCCCGTCAGTTGAAGCAGCACGAGCAGAACTACCCCGTGCACGATTTAGAGATGGGGGCAGTCATTTTTGCTCTTAAGATCTGGCGACACTATCTCTACGGAGTACATTGTGATATCTTCTCCGACCACAAGAATCTGAAGTACGTCGACACCCAGAAGGAGTTGAACATCAGACAGAGACGCTGGGTGGAGTTTCTGTCGGACTACCAGTATACCATGCACTACCATCCTGGGAAGGCGAACGTGGTCGCAGATGCTCTGAGTCGGAGAGCGGGTACGACAGGAGTAGGCCCACAGCTGATGGCCTTGGAGTTGATTAGATCATTCGAGGAGATGCAGATTTCGCTAGTGTCTGAGGATGACCCGGAGCTGTACATGGAGTACTTGGGGTCGATGACTACTACTGATGACATTCGGGACCGCATCAGAGATGGGCAGATGCTGGATGAGAGGGCTGAGCTGATATTCCGAGCCTTGGAGGAAGGCACGATGGGAGATTACTCTTTGAGGGATGGGCTCCTGTGTTTCCGAGGCAGAGTCTACATACCAGCAGGAGGACGGATCCGGGAGGATATTTTGACGGAAGCTCATTGCAGCCGATATTCGGTACACCCGGGGATCACCAAGATGGTAAAGGATTTAAAGAGGACGATGTATTGGCCGGGTATGAAGAAAGATATTACGTATTTTGTGACGCATTGCGAGGCCTGCCAGCTCGTGAAGGCGGAGTGTAGGAACCCGGCAGGCTTGCTGCAACTGCTTCCAGTACCGGAGTGGAAGTTTGAGGATATAGCCATGGACTTCATACATGGGCTACCTAGATCCCGTGCGGGGAACGACTCGATCTGGGTGATAGTGGACAGGCTGACAAAGGTGGCCAGATTCATTCCAGTAGCAAAGGGGGCACCAGTCAGCGTATTAGTATGGAGGTTCATTGAGCAGTTTGTGCGTTATCATGGGGTGCCCAAGACTATCGTTTCGGATCGGGATGGGCGGTTTACATCCAGGGAGTGGAGGTCAGTCCAGGCCCATCTGGGTTCCCGGTTGACATTCAGCACAGCTTTTCACCCCCAGACCGACGAGCAGACAGAGCGCACCAACCGTACACTGGAGGATCTGTTGCGACTATGTATTTTGGACCGTGGCGAGCCTTGGGAGAGATTGCTGCCACTGGTCGAGTTTTCGTACAACAATGCTCATCAGTCCAGCATAGGCATAGCTCCATACGAAGCGTTGTACGGAAGGAGGTGTAGAACCCCACTATCATGGGTTCAGGATGAGGATCCGCAGGCACTAGGCTCGGAGTTTGTGGGCGATACAGATGCTCAGATTAGGTTGATCCGAGACAGGATGTTGGAAGCCCAGAGCAGACAGGCGAAATACTACGATGCGAGGCATCGCCAAGTGGAGTTCCAGGTAGGAGACCGGGTTTTCTTGAAGATACGGCCGATGCACGGAGTCTCGCGGGTTCGCGGGCGGAAGAAGCTCAGTCCGAGATATATGGGGCCCTATAGGATCCTGGAGCGGATCGGCCCCTTAGCCTATAGACTGGAGCTACCGCCGGAGTTAGCGGGATTGCATGACGTCTTCCACGTCTCCTCACTTCGGAGGGCTCTGCTACGCCCTGAGCAGCTGATTTCCTCGGCAGATGGCCCAGTGACCTCGGATCGGTCAGTCGATTTGGAGCCTATCAGGATTGACGATACGGTAGTGCGGGTCTTGCGACGGAAGAAGGTCCCGTTAGTCAAGGTTCTGTGGAACAATCATGGGCAGGAGGAGCATACATGGGAGCCACAGGACTTGATGCGGCAAAAATACCCGGAACTTTTTCGTCAGGTATACCTCACAACCCCTCTGGACAATTAATTTGCCTTCCTGTTTTAAATCAAAGGAACTGAAACTTCAAAAATAGGGGCTAATCTTTTGATTATTGGGGTGTATATATATCTATTTAAGTGGACGAATTAACCTTAGACTTGAAACCGCATAAAGCGAACATAACATATGGATGTAATTTCTTTAATTCTCATGGGATGTTACAAGCTTATTTTCCCGATTTGAGTCCCGTAGGCTTAACCTTGATTTCGGGGACGAAATCTTTGTTTTGTTTATTGGGATTTGTAACATCCCATTTCCGGCTAGACCCCTAGGAGTCGGGGTGTTGTGGTAGAATCCCAGGGAGCCCAAAACTTGAAATAAATCGACCAAGAAATCGGGTCACGGGTCGGTCACGCCCGTGACCCGCCATGTCACGCCCGTGACATAGGGCGTGACCATGATCGTCGGTTCCAAGTCGACGGTCGCCGACCCAAAATGGGGCCACGGGCATGTCACGCCCGTGACCCGCTATGTCACGCCCGTGACATAGGGCGTGACACGCTCGACGATCGTCGATTCCAGTTCGACGCCGTCGACCCAGAATTTGGCCACACGGGCCAGTCACGCCCGTGACCCGCCATGACACGCCCGTGACATAGGGCGTGACCATGATCGTCGGTTCCAGGTCGACGGTCGTCGGCCCAAAATAGGCCCACGGGCATGTCACGCCCGTGACCCGCTATGTCACGCCCGTGATATAGGGCGTGACACGCTCGACGATCGTCGATTCCAGTTCGATGCCGTCGACCCAGAATTGGCCACACGGGCCAGTCACGCCCGTGACCCAGGTGTCACGCCCGTGACCACCCTTCGACGATCGTCGATCTCAGTTCGACGATCGTCGAACCCAGAAGTGGCTAACCGGGCCTGTCATGCCCGTGACCCATATGTCACGCCCGTGACCAAGGCCGAAACGACAGCCAGGTTGGAAATTTCGGTAACCGACGCCATAATAAATTTTGACCATGGGAATGAAAATCAAGAGTATTTATGGGTCGTTCCCTACTTTAATTATGTTAATAATTAAGGAAAAATGGGTCCAATAGGAAATTCCCACCTGGCAAACACCTCTTCACCTCCAACTTTTCAACTGCCATTCGTCATAACCGAAACGTCATAAGGGTGTTAGTAATGGCCGCCAACGTTTCATCTCCAATGTTTCATCTTTTCCCCTCCCCATTTACTGATCTTTAAAAGACTCCTAAGAGCAAGAGGAAAAGGTTACACTCCCTCAAACTGTTTCAGACCTCCGCCTTGCTGTTGAAGAGTTTCCGGCGACGCCACCACCGCGCAAATGGCTTCCCGACGCTCTGCACGCCTCCAACCCGCGAACAAGGTCCTCCTCTCCCTCTTCTTCTGCGGATAGATCTTAGGAATCGTTAGGAGAGATATCGGGCTCAAAAGAGCCAGATCGGGTGAGCGTATTCGTGGTTTTCCAAAAATTTCATGGTGGCGGGTTCGCCGGAAACCGCCTCTCCGGCGGCCATGCCGCCGCCCGACGATAGCCCTCGCCTCAACGGAGGTGGTGGTGGTGGCCGGCCAGGGAGATGGCTGGATGGCCGGGAAATAGCTTGGAAAAGCTACAGGAAAATTAGGTTTTTAGGCCTCTGGTTCGGGCTCTGAAGAAGATGAACAGTGCCATGAAAATTGTATTCTATTTTTAAAACAATTTTTGAATGAAAATATCTGTCACCTTAAATATTTTGGGAAAAATACTTAGAAGCTCCTACAGGAAAAATGGTCAACATAGAAAATGTAGCCCTTGAGGTCTACTTTAATTTAAAATTAAGTTCACTCGATTTGGAATCCTGGTTAGACCACAGCACCGCTTTTGGTGAGGTCTATCCAGAGGGCCGTCTTGACCTTAGAAAAATTCCCCACTCTAAACCAGTCATCAAAATGACTTGAAATTTGGGGTGTGGTCTAATCTTACATATATCTAGGTGGTATCCAAAAATGAGAATTTTTGAAGAATATGTTTCTATAGTTTTTAGAAAAATTCAATAATCCTAGCCGAATTTAATTAGATAAATAAATAATTTCCAAACCCTCCCAAATTCTGGTGAGTGGTCCCTGGGGTCACCATAAGGTTCTGTATAATTTTCTATCTCAGATGTAGATGGTTTGGACTAGAAATGATCAACCCTAAGTTTTGCCCTAATAAGGGGTCTTAGGTTAAAAGTGCACTTTGAAGTTTGAGTGGTGAGATCACCTCAACAGAGGCTGAGATTTTTACCACTGGCTAGTAATATTCTCTAGCCCCCACTCATGGAGTTTGAGGTGGATCGGGGTGAGTTTACCCTAAGGACCAAGGCCAAACCATAAGGATGGATCTTGGTGGTTTGTGAAGGTCATGTGGTCAAATGACCTGGGATTGACCCGAAATTGGGTGAGGAGAACCATAGGGTCAATATAGTTCTCTGGATGAAATCTTAGTATATTTGGAGACCGTTGAGATACCTGAAAGTCAAACCCTAGTTTAGGGCGCAAAACTTGTAGAGTTAGGAAATGACACAAAATCCCATTGAAAAGTGATAAGAATTGGGTAGAGTGAATTATAGGGATGGTACAAGCTCTGGATATTTTTCTATGAATTTTATGTTCATTATTTTGGATACTTCCTTTAATGATGTAGTAGTAGTATGATTTGCTTGAAAATTTATTAGGGAATACACACTCTCTGGAAAGTGATGAAATTTAAGCAGAGAACGTTTATTATGATTTTAAATCTCTGTGAATTTTTATGGGACTTTTGGAAAATTAATTCTAAGACTTGCTTCTTTAAGTATGTTTTACCTTGATTATTTGATTAAATCTTTAGTGGTGTTTAGCAAGTTAGAAAAATTATGATTCTCTGCACAAAGATCTTTTATATATCATACTACTGACTAGTGATTTTTCTATAATTTTTAGATGAATAATTTTTGTACTTCCTTCATTAAGTAGGATTAACGTGATTATACTGAATAAATTATTTAGAGGTTAAATACTTTCTATAAGATTCTGAGAATTTGTATTTGAGGTTATCTTGCTGTTATTTAATGAACTTTATTTTTGGGTGGCCATTACTTAAGAATATCATGAAGTTCATGTTTAAAATTACCCATGGCCAATCTTTGGGAAAAATTAAATAAATATCAGATTAAATAGGAAAATTATAAATTTCTGGATTTAAGCTAATTATGTCATGATAGACCTCCATTAAATTTTATAGGAGATTTAGAAGATAATTCGGTGTACCTCCCCTTGTGTACCTCATATAGCTTAGGATGGTCTGCATATAGTAAAACCACGGAATTTGATAATTGAAGATTGGTAGGGTAAGTTAAGATTGAGTTCATCAATAGGAGTCAGGATAAGTAGAGAGTGGGACTGGTTAGGATAAGGGAGTACGGGAACGACGAAAGATCGTCCATCCCGGGAAGAAGAGGAAGAGTCTTAATACTCTAGGGTTAGAACTAAAGTAACTAAAGAGGATCGGGATAAGGGACATCAACCAATAATAATAAGTGCCTTGCGAAAGGGAACTTCGGGCCGTAATGCCGCCGTCTTGGTTCCTAGTGCCCCTTGAGAGCCCTTCACGGGGTATACCGGGGGCAGTCCTGGGCTAACGTAAACCATAGGGATAATAAATTAAAAGAGCAACTAGTATAACTAGGGTTACACATGCACACTCCCCGATAGCTAGGAAGGTGGTATAATAGGACTTTTTGCCGTTCAGACAGTAGCTCTGAAGGTAGATGTACGGACGGGACTGTCCGGGGGGCCGCGGGCTCGAGGGTTGGAGTACAGAATAAAAGTGGTGGGTCATCGGTACTAGGCGATCGATCACACTGACAGCGGTACGATGACTTGGCGAAAAGTCTGGAGGGTACATCCAGCAGCAGTACGCTGATACTCTAGGTTGCGTTCTTCTAGGGGCGTACGGAAGGGCTAGGCCTGGTAGTGTGGTTACCCGCCTAGGAGTGGGGGGCCCGACTCACTGTCTTCGTTTGCCACAACGGAGGTTCCTGGGGGGTGAAGCTAGCCTCCCGAACAGGGGGAACTAAAGGTCTGTGCGCATAGAGTCGTGTGCGTGTGTTGCACTTGCATGAATCATGGCATAGCATATCACTACACTCATAATTGCATACAACCGTCACCCCAACGTATAAATCGGTATGGGACTTTTTATACGATGGGAGCCTTGCAGAAGACCCCTTAACTTATAAGTTTGTATGGGCATTCATATAAGTTAAGGTTACTTACTTACTTACTTGTTTGTTTACTTACTGTTCTCTAGCTGTCTTCTTTTATACAATTTGATATTTAATAATTGCTCTACCTATTACAACACTCTTATACTGTTCACCTATTATCTTGCTAGTTAGGTCCACCGTCACCTGCTTGGTTATTCTCCACTTTTGTAGCTTCCCTTTCCTCCTCTCCGCCCGGTACTTAGAAGCCGTGGTGGGAGGGGTAGGGGATGATAGGGCTTAGTCTTTATGACTAATGGTTTTCGAACCAAACATTACAGGAGCTCCGGATGGGAGACAGGGACCAGCACCAGCGGAGTACGGTGCGCATGGAGGTGGGACAGTCTAGCACCGGTGCACCTGCGACCAGCTCCGTGAGTGATTAGTATTTTCTTAGCTTCCGCAAAGAGTGACTTGTAGTGAGGACTCTGATGTACTGGGCTTGAGCCCATTTATCTATTTTCCTTTTATTACTATTGATGGACTGGTTATGATTTCACCTTATTTACATGTTTCTGTGGACTTGTTTACATTTTTGTATAAATGCTTCTCTCTCTTGTGATCGAAAAGGGCCGGCAGAGTTGGCGTTTTGTAGTGGCTGCCTTCCCGTGAGTCGGTGCCACCGCAAAGCGGCAATTCTGGGCTAAGACCCCGGTGGTTGAAAAAGAAAAAAAAAGGGGGGGGGGTCTTACACCCTCACCCAAGCAGCCCTCACCCTCGTCAAACCCGAGCCCCCTCCACCACCACCAAAACCGAGCCCCACCTTCTCCTCTTTCCCTCCACACCAAATCTCTTTCCTAATCCAAAGTATTCTCTACAATATTCCCCCGTATTTACCATATTCAAAATATATCCCCGTCCATAAATTCTCTACCTACCATATTCGAATTATATCATTCCTTAATTATTTCCGATATCCTGCCACCTTCTCTCTCTCCTGCCTTATTGGAAAATATTATTTCCATATTCAGAAGATTTCGCCGGGACTCTCCAAATATAGCGTGATACGAAGAAGGTGACAGATTTCTCTCCCTCCGGCGTAACTCTGGCGGAGCCGTTGAAGAACGATTTTATTAGAGTGAACCAGATTAATCAAATCCGGTTGGGTAACAAACATTTCCACCTTTATGTGTTTCTCTTCTTTAGATAGATCTTGTGGCATTGGCAAATTGCGTGGCTTGTGTAACGCGTGAATTTTCGTGGCTAATTTATTTTAGTTATTGTCGTGTTTATTTCTTTTGTTTAAGTTCATAAGGCGTGACGACCCTCGTTTTATTTTGTTGGGATAGAACCACCCTCGTCCGAATCTTTTGTTTTCAATGGATTCTCTTTTGGTACAACAACGCTCGACCGAACCGTGTGGGTTCTTTTCGCTTGAGAGTACCTTAGCCTATCACCTTGGTATTATCTTAAGGGGCCTCGCAAACCCCCCGTAATCTTTAAATAGTAACAATATTAATTAAACCACTGCTGCGTTAAATGCTTGAGTGTGATGTGCGGGATATTGGAGAGCGTCGTGTTAGTTACGTCGGCCACCCAAATGCTCGAAAGAGTGGGCCTGCATCATATGGCTGGAAAGAAGTCAGCATGGTCAAGAAAGACATGAAATTGACTAAGAACAAAAGCATTGAGTGACTATACATCACTCAATGCCAAAATCCAAAAAGCATTGTCAGCTTAACTCTCACTAAAAGCCTTAGTGGATAAACACTAAAATTTGACCAAGTACAAAAGCATCGAGTGAAGGACTTACACTCGATGCTTTCTCAAAGAAAGGTTGTTAAGTACAAATGCATTGAGTGAAGGACTTACACTCAACGCCATCTTAGTAAAAGTGTTAAAGGACAAAAGCATCGAGTGAAGAACCTTCACCCAATGCCTTAGTGTTAGGCAGAATTTGTTTAAGTACAAAAGCGTCGAGTGAAGGTCATTCACTCAATGCTTCTGAAGTTAACTGTCAAATCACTAATCCGTCGAGAAATATGGGATCTCTCATCGCATGTGCAGTTTTAGAAATTATTCTAAGTCAATTGGCGCCGTGTCCAGTATGCTGACACAATTCTTAATTCAAATTGATGCAAATTATACGCTAATAGATAGAGACTATCGTATTGTTTGAAAAATGCTATCTTGGGATAAATCAACAATTAAAGACGGTCATGTCACTTTCCAAAGAGGGATTTAGCCGTTGCTGATGCCGATGTATAAAAGCGAAGTGTGTGACACTCTTATGAGAACTTTTGCCAATCTCTTTAAGCCCTAATCTCGCAAAAGTCAGCTAGCAGAGAACATCTCATTTCCGGTTGTCTTCAAGCCTGCATTACAGAACTGTTGTCTTTCTCAAGCTTGAAGAAAATGAAGAAGAGCTCTGCAAGGATTCAACACAGTATAGGCTGAACCAAATCTGAAGAATCATCTTCATGTAGATGTGCTGAAGAACGGTTGTCTATTGATTCAGCCAAAGACGAAGACTCAATTTTTTTCTTTTGAGTCAGATTTCTCAAACATTTACTGTTGGGTATTGTATCCACAATAACCTAGATTTGTATGAAGTCACCCTTAAACTAAGATGAATTAAGTTGTATTTGATGTCTTGTTTGAGTTATGTGTTTGCTGGACTTTATTGCCAAGTGTAGACCAATGTCAGTCTACAGTGGGTCATCAAACACAGGACCATACAATGCAATCCCTCATTGTGTGATCCATGGTCTTGACTCATGTGTAGCCTCTCTATTGAGATATACTTCATTTTCAAGCACTATACTTATTGGAGAAAGACATGTTGCTGATTTTATTGAAGAAAGAAAACTTTTCAGGAAACAAAATTTTTCTAAGTATTTTACTCGAGAAGAACTTAAGTACTCGAGTAGATTCTTTGATAGTACTCGAGTAAGTTAAGTCTGGATTTCGAGTAAGGGAAATAGTTCTCGAGAAGATTGAACATAGTTCTCGAGAAGCCAGCTCCATTACCTGAGTAGATCCTTTCATATTCTCGAGTTAACAGAATTCCTATCTCAGAATTTTCTAAGTTTTATACTCGAGTAGCTAAGTTTATTACTCGAGTAGCTAATTACTTTGTATCGAGTGACAGAAGATAAGTACTCGAGAAGTGTCTATCTTACTCGAGTAATGAAGAACCTGTACTCGAGAAGTCTATCTACTTCTCGAGAAGTCAAGCTCTAGTACTCGAGTGGCCAAATTTCTTCTCAGAATTTTCTCTAAGTCCTCTACTCGAGAAGATTACTTCCATTTCTCGAGTAACACTTTAAGTACTCGAGTAATCCTCATTCTACTCGAGTAATGATGTATTCTTCCTGAAGTTTCCTTAAGTGCTTCTTCTCGGGAAGCTTGAGTTGTCTTCTCGAGAATCTGAAGTAGTACCACTCGAGTAATGCAGTTAGTTTCTCTCTGAAAATCGCTAATTATCAGGACACGTTTTTCAAAATGATTTTCTTAATGATTGGTCCACGTGTCCAAGTCATTTATGATTATGACCGTTAGTTAAACTCCTATAAAAGGTCTAATCGTTATTGACTAACCCCAAGGAAGAATAACAGAGAGAAATCATAACTTTCTGAATCCGTATTTTCATTCCATTTCGGGAAGATCGGCCGCTGTTCTTCGTCTTCTTCGACTCTGATCGTCTCGATCCAAAAGATTCAGAGCAGTTGATTCATAGGACAAGATATTCTATAATCGGCAGATCCTATCCTTGATCTTGTAAGTCCAGATATTTAAGATCAGAGATCTTGCCGTATCTTCTTCAATTATTCTGACAAAGCCACAAAGTTAAAGAAAGAATACCTAGGCAGAAGTTTCTAGATGTGAGAGATATTACTGTTTGTATTTCTTATTTCAATTTATTCTTGTAGGAGATTAATCTCCGAGTGTAGGAGCTTTATTCTCCGAGTTATTGTAGGAAGTTTTTATCTTCTGAGTGTAGATCCATTTTGTGGATCGAGTTGTAGGAACGTTGTTCCAAGTAGTAGGATTGTTTTCAATCCGAGATTAGGGGAGTAGCCGAGTCTAGTGCATTGATAGATTAGTGAGTGGAAAGTTGATGTACCCAAGGTTGGGAAACCACTATAATTCTTGGTGTCGTCTGTGATTGCTTGGTTATTTTTCGGTGCATAGTTCGCTAAATTTTTATTCCGCAAAAAGACGCACCACTCACCTATTCAGCCCCCTCTAGGTGATCTAGCTAGACAACTTAAACATTTTTCATTTACACTATCTTGTAGGATCTCACTAAAATCTGGGTGTAGGCCTATTTTATAAAGGCTGAGTGTAGGACTGTGAGCAGTCTGAATTGTAGGGGTGTGAAGCACTCTGAGTTATATTGTCCGGGGAAGGATCTGAGGTAAGGCTTTTTCCTGAGGTAGGATCTTTGTAAAGATCTAAGGTAAGAGACCAGATGGGTATCTGAGCTGTAGTAGTTGGAAGACTCTGAGTTGTAGGGTTATCAAGTCTGAAGTAGGAGACTGTTCATTGTCTCTAAGGTAGGATTGTGAGTAGTCTGAGCTGTAGGAGTAGAGAGAACTCTGAGTTGTAAGTTCCTAGGAAGGATCTAAGGTAAGGCTTGTGCCTTAGGTAGGATCTTTGTGAAGATCTAAGGTAGGAGATCAACTGGGTCTCTGAGCTGTAGGAGTTGGAACACTCTGAGTTGTAGATTGGTCATGCCTGTGGTAGGAGACTTGTGATTGTCTCTGAGGTAGGACTGTGAGCAGTCTGAGCTGTAGGAGTGGAGAGCACTCTGAGTTGTAAGATCTAGTGAGGGATCTGAAGTGTAAGATCGATTTGATCTGAGTACTAAAGGAGTTGGCTGAATCTAACTCACTGATTAATAAGTGAAGGGGAAAGTGGATGTACCTTAAATAGGGGAACCACTATAAAACTATGTGTGCAGTATGTGTTCTTTAAAGATAACCTACTAATATAAACACACAATAAGATTGTTCTCTAAAAGACTTAGAAGATTCAAAAAGAAACTTATTCACCCCCTCCTCTAGGTGTTTATCTACCCTTAAAAGACTTTCAATCCTCCTAGAGGCCAGAGCTCTGCCGAAATCCTCCTGCGAGACTCCTCCCTTCGAGAGTCTTAAGAATTTATCTAAGTCCCGAACGCTCCGGTGTGCAGGACGTTCCGTCGACCACCTCAGGAATTCTTCAATGTTCAAGTCATTATGCCAGCCCTCCTCAACAAATTTCCTACGTGCCTCCCGCTAGCACACTGCGTCCGGACAACGTCTGAGAGCATTCTCCACCACCAGCAGGAGACAAATTTGAGCTTAGCGAGTGAGGGTCTTCCTACGAGCACACTTCTGATTTTTGTCATCCCTAAGTTGTAACGAAGAGCAGCTTGTCGTATTCGATTTCACCGATATCTTGTAAACTGCTAATGATAGTGAAGTTTGACTGACACCAAACCGGTCACGTGGTTTTTTACCTAGTTTTTGGGTTTTTCATGTTAAAAACTGTCTTGTACATTTCTCTACTCACTCGATGATTGTTTGCGCGCTCGGTCGCTCCACGGGTTAAGGCAGCCTAATTTAGTCTAGTCTGCCATAAGCCTCGAGCAACTGGCAATAATTATAAAAGAATAAAGTTAAAATATTATAAAATAATTTGACTATTTCTATCATTTCTCATTTATTTTTTTATACGAAGGGATATTTTAGTAAATTGGGAAAATTTAGAGGGGAGGTAAATATAATTTTTAAAGATAGAGGGGTGCAACCTGCAATTATGCAAAATCCCAAGAGAGGTCCCCGTAATTAACCCTGATTATTAATCCATTAATCCACCTTTGAGCGTATAGGAAGAGAGCTTGGATTTACTTAGGGCAGGTGGGTGGATACTATAAAGAAGTAGGATTTATATGTTTCTAGTTTGATTAGTTTATTTTTATACATAATTCCTGTGTTTATAAACGAGAGGGATCAACACATGAAGAATTTTTAAGGAATTCAAATTAAATCCTGTGTTTCTAGTTAGATTGATTGGGCATGTTTCTAGTAAGATTACAAGTGTGAAATTCCATGTGGTTTGAGCAAATCCAATTTTCAAAATAGCACCCCCTATTTGCAATCTAGCTATTCCAATTTAGTGACTCAACAATGAGCAAATTTTAGGTTTGATGGGGATGAACCCCTTTTATGGAGGAATTGGTCTGCTGATGTAGGCCACGGGTTTCGACATCGTAACGACTAAGGGATTCACACGCTCGCTTAATTATAATTACTATTACGCTCACACGAAGAATAAACACAACCACTGCGCAAGTTGCAACAATTAATTTAATAGGATTCGGGGGGGTTCGCTAGGCCCCTTAAGATAATATCAAGGCTATAGGCCAAGATCCTCTCAAGCGAAATGAACCCACACGGTTCGATCGAGCGTACGTTGTACCAAAAGAGACACCACCGAAATAAGGATTCGGATAACGAGTGGTTCTCTCCCAACGAAATAAAATGAGGGCCGCCACGCCTCACGAATTCAAATGGGAATCAAATAACAATAACAATAATTTAATAGATATTATCCACGAAAATTCTACCAATCACAAATCACACGATATGCTAAATGCCCAAAGAAAAGATCTAAGAGAGAAACACACAAGAGTGGAGACGTTCGTTACCCAACTGGAATGGATGATTCCGATTTAACTCTCTTTGGATCGCTCCGTTCTGGATCCACCGAAAGCGTGCTGGTTGGAGGGAAACTCCAAGTTCTTCGTTGCCTTCCGATGCCGTTGAAGTTTCACAAGATTCACCACAAGCTTTGGCCGATTCTTCTCTTGGATTAGAAGATGGGGCTGATTTGGATCTCACCAAAGGAATCGGTTTTTGGGAAGATGATATATGTGATGGTCGGGTTTTGTTGAGGGGGATGAGGACAGTTTTGTGGAGGAGAGGTGGTGGTCGGGTTGATGTTGAAAGGGGGGCTCGGGTGTGGTGATGGAGGTGGAGGCCGGCGGCTAGGGGAGGTTACAAGTGGTCGGCCTTCTTGAAGATGAAGAGGAGGGCTCGGTTTTTGGAGAGGGATTGAAGGTTATGGTTGATTATTGGAAAGGAGGAGGTGTAGGTAGAGAGGAGGCCGAAATAGGGAGAGGAAGGAGAGGGGTGGCCGGCAGCCAAGGAGGAGAGGGGGTAGGGGAGCCGAACTCCAAGAGGAAGAGGGAAGAGGGAAAACCAATTTAGGTTTCAATTTTAATTCATTCATTCACTGACTCAAAATCCAATTCAACATAGCCTTATATAGGCTTTACAAAGACAAGGGTTATAAGCACCCCAAATGTGGCTAAACAAAGGCCAAAATGAAATGACAAATAATTAAAACTTTTGGCTAAACAAAGGCCAAAATGAAATGACAAATAATTAAAACTTTTGGCTAAATATTGGCCAAATAAAAACATCATTAAAATCTGAAATAATATTTAAAATGATGCGGCGGAGATTTGACACGACATTGGCGGAGATGTTGAAGCGGCCATGGCGGAGGATGTGACAAATCTTCATCTCGAGGCGGCGAAGGAACAACAAGCTTGAGTCGGCACCAACATAAACCGGGTCACCATAATCATCTGGAAGGGGATCTTCTTCGGCAACATGACGTGGATCTTTGACATGTACCGGATCACCAACGTCGTCCGGTGGGGGACGCTCCAAGTCAACATGTCGGGGGGTGGCGGCGCCATCATCTGCACATAGCCCACTCCTCCATGATCTCCTCAAAAATAGTGAAGATCAAGGGTTTGACCGCCACGCGTGAGATCAACACACCCGATCTGCCCACGCGTTCCCGCAATGCGCACACACCGGCAACCAGCAGCAGCACAGCGGCGGTGGCCGGCCGCAACGAGTCGCTGCGCCTCCCTCGACCGCCCCCCCCAAACGTCGCTCCAACGGTTGGCCACCCCACCTCTCGCGGCCTCACCATGCGGCCGCGAGGAGCCGCCCGGCCGCGCCCGGCCGCTCCACCTCTCGTGACCTCCCCACGCAATCGCGATGCACCGCCCGAGCGGCCGGACACGCACGGTCGCCCCTCCTCTTGCGGCTGCCCCACACAGCAGCGAGGCGCCTCCCGGGCGGCCGGACATACCCGAATGCCTCTCCTCTCGCGGTCGCCTCCCGCGGCCGCGAAGCGCCGCCCGGGCAGTCAGCCCCGCCCGTCCTCCCCTCCTCTTTTGGTCGCCTCCCGCGGCCACAAGGCACCGCTCGGGCGCCCAGCCGTGACTGGCCACCCCGCTTCCCGCGGCCGCGAGCCCTCCCGTCGTGGCCAAGCGGCTCGCCTACCTCCTCTCCCTTCATTTGTGAAGTCGCCAAAGGTATGGTCGTCCTTCCGTGGCAGCCCTTTCCTGCCGTCTGAACTCTTCGGCATGATCATTGCCGCCCATCTTGTGCGTAACCAGCCACTAACCATAATGATTAAAGGGGGAATATTTTAATTAAAATATCAGTCTACCTATAACAAATTTGATGGCATATATACGTACCCCTAACAATAATAAAAAATAATTATGTTAGTGGTTACGGTGTGCGGATAGCCGGATAACCAGCATAACCACCTCCTGAAGGCTATAAAAGGAGCCTCATGCCTCCTCATTTCTCACCTTTTCGCTCCATAGCTTTCTTCTTCCTCAGGCCAGAGCTCTGCTGAGTTCCTCCTACGAACTGCCTTCAGGCCATCTTCATGTCGCATTCAAGCCATCTTCAAATCATATTCAAGCCGCATTCAAGCCATCTGCAAACCACCTCAGCCTCGTCGAAACTTTCCTAGATCCACGACGAGCGTAGAGAAGAAAGTTCTCGCGACAACCAACATTCCCGTCATCCACGTCCTCCCTGCAAACAAGCCTCATGCGGAGCATCCTGTTGCCCGCCATGAGCCAACAATTCTCTATCTCTCACCTCCAAAGTGTAACGAGAAGCAGCATGTCGCTCTTGATTCAAAGAGAAAGTTGTAACCGCCAACAGATAGTCGAGTTCGATCTGCACAGACATGGTCACGTGATTTTTTACCCAATTGAGAGGTTTTTCCACGTCAAAATCGCCTTGTGCACCTACTCTTTGACTTTTTGACTGATTGCGCGCTCGACCGCTCCCGGGCTAAGGTGGTCGAATTTGGACCGGTTTAGGAGCATCGATTTGGACCGCAACAGTTTGGCACCGTCTGTGGGAAGACGATTCCCAACATCCCTATAAAAGAAGTACCCTCAATTCAACAACACTCAAGGTCATCCCCAATTGCAAAAAGAAGCGTCTGAACTACCGACGGATCTGTCCTTGGGGGACATATCGAGCCGGTTGTAACGCCCTAAAACTCATTAAGGAACGGATAGAATTTTAAGGCCAATTTTGTGCCTGATTAAGTTCACACAGCCTGTGAAACGGGCGTGTCCAGGGTTGTGTCGTGCCTGAGGTCGACAAAATGCAGTCGACGATCCTCGGGGTAGAGATAGTTCGGGCACATGGCTTATGACACAGGCGTGTCAAGGGCTGTGTCCTGCTTTGTGTTATGTCGTTGTGTCGAGTGAGTTACACGGCCTGGGCCACAGGCGTGTCCAAAGGCGTCTGGCACACGACATGTGACACGGGCATGTCATATGGTCGTGTCCCGTTCGAGATGGGACGGTTTCAACGTCGATTGGGGCACATGGCCTATGACACGGGCGTGTCCATTATTGACACGGGTGTGTACCAAGCCGTGTCAGAGGCCGTGTCTTGTTCTGTTTTACTGGATTACGGCGAGTGTGGAACACGGCCTATGACACGGGCGTGTCACAAGCTGTGTTCGGCCCAGGAAAGTTATTTTCAGGGTGAATCGTGGCAATTCATTTCCTTCAAATAGAATCTGATGGCTCAGCTTTTCCCCTGCTGGTATAAGGCCGAGATATGAGGGTTTAACCCTCATTTCTTTTCATCCTTCCTCTTTCTAAAGTGTTAGAAAGAGGGGAGAGCAAGGAAGGTGTAGGAGGAATCCGGCCGCCGGTGGAGCTTCAAAGCCCTGATTCTCGAGCCGAGTCCAGATCTGTGGAGGCGAGGCCGTTGCTGTGCTTTTCATCCGTTTAGATCTCCATGGCGCCAAAGCGAACCGCAAGGTTAACGATTCTCTTCTTGGACATGTGAAGTCCTCTTCCTTTTTGCATAGGAAACTACCTCCCACAAGTGAGCGGTGAGTGCGAGGTATTCCTTCGGGTGGACATGAATAGTCCCCATTATTTTGCATATAGAGTCAAGAATCAAAGTACAGACATAGGCATGGTGTGTGAAGCCTACCCGAACAAGTTGGTATGGATCGGTGATGTTTTCATTATGCTTGTAGTGCCGGAGAAGACTCCGAGCTGTTTTCTTTTCAGGTTTTCTATATGGTAGATTACAACAGGGAGCCTTGGGGACTAACCCCAAGGTGCACCTGGAAAATAGGATAAAAGCGTGATTCTGCCATCTTTGTGGCATGGGAGCAAACTTACACATAACTTGGTTATGTAAAATTTGTGTGATCGATTTGGGACTCGGGGAAGCTTGACCCACACCTATGGCTTAAATTGACGTGGCGGTGTGAGCAATGGGTTAGGTGAAACCGTACCCGCATTATGTGGTTCGGTTAAAGCGACCTAAGGTACGTGGTACTTACCGTTGGCATAGATGGAGGGTCTTAGGCTTAGGCCGGAAAGACTATAATGCTCACAAGGTTTGCCGTCCTAGGGGTGGTGGTGAGACCGCAGATTTCACTGGGTTCACTAAGAATGCCCTGAGACCACGGGGTGTGCGGCCGTATGTGCCTACACCTGTGGTGAAGTGTGCTAGTTTGTGCTTTCACTATATTATTTGGCTATGCTACATAAATGCAGGGAAGGAGCACTGCCACCCCAAATCTGGGGTGGGGTCATTATAATTTGGTCATCTTTAGATGACCGTTGCTTTTGTTTGCCACCACTACGGTGGATTATTGATTGCAGGTGCTGCGGAGCCTAGTGGCAAATAACGGGCTGAAGCCCTTGTTGCTTAGCCGGCCCTTGAAGGCCAATGAGAACATTTAATTTTATACTCACGTGTGACCAGCCAGCGTGCCGATGTTTGGAAGACACTTATTGTTTAAAGTAAACTCTTGTAAGGCCATAAGGCCAAGTACTTTGTGTATTTGTATGCTCATTCTTACTTTTGGTTTTTAGTGGACATTCATGCTGTGTCTTGGGTTCTTTTCTTTGCAACATTTAAAATGATTTCGCTAGAATGTGCTCTGTGCAGGACGTGTGCTATTGGAAGGATGGTTTGATTTAGTAACCCTTCGGTCTATCTGTGGTATATGGCGTCGGGCCTCGGCCGGACCTACTGCTATATGCCATATGATGGATAGGGGTATTATAATTTTGTATTAGACTACCGGTTTGGTCTTGCTTATTAGAATTCGTGGGCGAATTCTTTTAAGGGGTGGTGAACACATGTATGTGTATCATCATTATGACATAAAAAGAACCCATGGATGTCCACTTAGGAATGAAAAATACACAGGTTTGAGGAACTTGCGTGTTCCTATAATTACTTTTTGCAATTTTGTTCGGTCACTTAATGGTGTTTTGTACGTCTATATGTGACAATGAGTGGTGAAGGGCCTTCAGAACACCTGCATTTTGAGGCAAGTACGTAGCGCACCGAATGACATGCCTACAACCCCTCCTTCGGCAGAAACTATAAGACTGGTGGCTGAAGCGGTGTTTGCAATGATAAATGCCCAGCCAGCAAGGTAGGTGCAACACTTAGCCCCTACGGTGGAGCAAGAACTGCTTCAAGAGGCAGAACCTAGAAGGGTTGAACATGTGGTGGTAGAGCCGTTGATACCTAGAAGAGCGACCGAAAAGCAGCTCAAACATGTTATGGGCTTTAACCCTTCGGTGTTCTCGGGGATTGGAACCCCATCCCAAGCCGAGGATTGGCTCTCCCGAGTAAAGAGAGTCTTGACGGCTACAGAAACAGAGGAGTAGCAGAAGACCACCATAGCCACTTTCCTGTTGGATGGAGAGGTGAGGTTGTGGTGGGAAGGTTTAGAGCTATATCACTTAGGTGGAAGGCAACTCACGGACGTCTCGATGGATGAATTTTCGAGACAATTCTTGACAAGGTACTTCCCCTCGGCTCAAAGGATCAATATGGAGAATGAGTTCCAAAGAATGGTGCAGGGAGATAGTAGCGTGGATGAGTACCTCCATGTGTTCCCACGGTTGGGTCGTTATGCTTGCTCCACTATGGCTGATGAGGAGCGTAAGACCAACTAGTTCAATGAAGGTTTGCGTGATGACCTAAGGCTACTACTCTCGGGGCCTATGACGCAGGACTTCCTAACCCTGGTCAATACGACCTGATTGTTGGAGAAAGATATGAAGAGAGTACAAGAAAAGAGGGACTCTAGTACAAATAAGACGGAGTTCAAGGTGCTGACTTCATCAAAGTCTGGGTTTCATAAGTTTTATAAGAAGGCTAGGACTTCGGATCCAACCCCTTCTTCCGTGGCATCTAAGGCGACTACAAGCCGAACCCTGGGCGCGTGTTATATCTGTGGGAAGACGGGAAATTTTGCCTGAGATTGTTGGAATGGACGTCCAAAGTCCGAGAGGAAGCCTGGGGCAACCTATGAGAAGGGCAAGGCAGTGGAGTCAACCACATCATACTATGCTCCAGCCCAGCCTAGAGTTTATAACCTTGGCCAGCAAGAGGCCATAAAGCAAGCTGACGTGGTGACAGGTACAGTTTAAATTTATAGCAATTTAGCTTTAAATACTTATTACCTTGCGTATGTTAGCATATTACTTCTTGTGTTAGGCTTTGTTTTGATTTTCGATAATCCGGCGAGAGCACTGTTCTATACGGGAGCTTTGCACTTCTTTTTATCCAAAGGATTTGTATCGCGCATCGGAGTACTTTCTTCGATGGCAAATGACAAATTGGATGTATTGTTGCCTAATGGGTGCTCAATACGCGCGGATAGAGTTTGTTGCGTAAATATACAGATTGGGAGTCAAGAGTTCGACTTACAAGCATCGCTACTGCCGTTAGTGGAGTTCGACGTGATATTTTGTATGGACTGGCTCTCGGAGCAGCAGACATATATTGATTGCAACCGCAAGGAGGTCAAATTGGGGACTGATCATGAGACGACATTTGTAGGCTTGAAATGGTCGAGCAAGACTTTGATGTTTGCTCTTTAGGTGGTTAAGGCAGTTCATTCTGGTGCAGAGCTGTTCTTCACACTAGTGGAGGCTTTGAAGCCTAAGCCTAGTTTGGACAGTATCCCGGTTGTATCCGAGTATCCTTACGTGTTCCCTGGCGATCTCCCTGGAGCCCCATCTCAGCGAGAGATCGACTTTTCTATTGAGCTAGTGCCAGGTGCCAAACCCGTGTCACGCTCTCCGTATGAGTTAGCGCCCAAGGAGATGGCGGAACTGAAAGTTCAACTTCAAGAGCTATTGGAAATGGGTTATGTGCGTCCAAGTTCGTCGCCTTGGAGCGCACCGATCCTCTTTGTTAAGAAGAAGGATGGAAGCTTGCGACTCTATATTGATTACCGAGAGCTAAATAGGTTAACGAAGAAGAATAAGTATCTGATCCCAAGGATTGATGATCTGTTCGATCAGTTAGTTGGGTTATCGGTATACTCGAAATTGGATCTTAAGTCCGGATATTATCAGTTGAGGATAAGAGAAAGTGACATCCCCAAGACATCTTTCAGCACGCAGTATGGGCATTATGAGTTCACCGTCATGCCATTTGGGCTGTCTAATGCGCCGTCCGTGTTTATGCATCTGATGAACAGAACGTTCAGAGAGTACCTAGACCACTTCGTGATAGTCTTTATCAACGATATACTTGTGTACTCGCAGTGTGAGGAGGATCTCTTTAAGCATCTGCATTTGGTGTTGGAGACATTGAGGAGGAACAAATTGTATGCCAAGTTCTCCAAATGCAAGTTTTTGTTGTCCTCAGTAGCATTCCTTGGTCACATAGTTAGTGGAGAGGGAATTGCTGTGGATCCGGCTAAGATACTTGATATACGGGAGTGGCCTGTGTTGTCTACGATAGCGGAAGTCTGGAGTTTTCTAGGGCTTGCCGGCTATTACAGGTGCTTCGTAGAGAACTTCTCGCAAATAGCGTTACCCCTTACGACTTTGATGAGGAAAGACCAGAAGTTTGTTTGGACGCCTGAGTGCGCACAAGCTTTCGAAGAACTGAAAAGACAGTTGACCACGACGCCTGTTCTATGTTCGCCGAGTGGGACCGAAGGATTTGAGATATACAGTGATGCTTCGAGAAGTGGTTTGGGTTGTGTTCTACTGCAACATGGGAGTGTAATAGCTTATGGCTCGCCTTAGCTGAAGGTATATGAGAGGAATTATCTGGTCCATGACTTGGACATAGCGGCCGTGATATTTGCCCTGAAGCTGTTGAGGCACTACCTGTACGGTGTGAAGGTTGATATCTATACCGACCACAAGAGCTTGAAGTACTTATTGGATCAAAAGGACCTAAATATGCGACAGCAGAGGTGGATGAAGTCCCTGGGTGACTACACCTTCAAAATACACTATGTTCTTGGGAAAGGCAATGCAGTGCTGATGCGTTGATTCGCAGGGCTCCCGCACAGGATAACTAGTTGTCGATACATAATGAGCGTTTGATTCATTATTTGGAGACATTGGAGATCTCTTGTGTTGACAAGCAGACTATTGACGAAGCACAATTGAACTGGACAGAGGTGCAGTATGACCTTGCTGATAGGATTCGACAAGCTCTAGATTGGGATAAAAACATGAAGCAGTTTATGGATGAGGCTTTGGATGTGTCAAATTCCCAATTTAATGTTAAGGATGGACTGTTATGGAAGGACAGTCGTCTGTGCGTCCCAAGTGTGGGTTAACTATGGGAGGAATTGATGTACGAGGCTCATCATACTAAGTACTCGATTCACCCGAGGAACACAAAGATGTATAGAGATATGAAAAAGTTGTTCTGGTGGCCAAGACTTAAGAAGGATGTGGCACTTTATGTGTCAAAGTGTCAAATGTGCGCCCTAGTGAAGGCGGAGTGCCAGAAGCCCGGATGTTTCTTGAAGTCCTTACCTATCCCGGAGTGGAAGTTCGACGATATTTCAATGGATTTTATGCATGGGTTGCCACGGTCGCAGAAGGGAAACAATGCCATTTGGGTGATCGTAGATCGATTGACGAAAGTGTCGCACTTCATTCTGAATAGGAAGGATGATTCGGTGGATAAACTAGCAAAACTCTACCAAGATAATATCGTTCGACTGCATGGTGTGACCCACATCATCGTGAGTGACCGAGATGGGTGGTTCACGTCCAATGATTGGAGGTTGGTGCAACAAAAGTTGGGAACCAAGCTGAGTTTTAGCACGGTCTTTCATCCGCAGACGGATGGTCAGACTGAGAGGGTCAACAGGACGATGGAGGACATACTTCACATGTGCGTCTTGGATTTCAGAAAGCGGTGGGAAGATCTCCTATACATGGTGGAGTTTTCTTATAACAATAGTTACTAAGCGAGTATTCAAATGGAGCCCTTCGAGGCCCTTTACAGTAGAAAATGTCGCAAACCATTGTCTTGGTTGGAGACGGGTGAGTCAAAGCTGTATAAATGGCAAGAAGTGGAAGGTGCCACTTCGTTGGTACAAAAAATACGAGAATGATTGCTGATCGCTCAGGACAGGACGGCCAAATACTATAATGCCAAGCACAGGAATGTTGAGTTCACTGTTGGTGACTGGGTATATTTGAAGATTAAGCCGTTCAAGGGTATCTCACGGGTACGACCCTTGAAGAAGCTGAGCCCGAGGTACCTTGGACCGTTTGAGATTCTGGAGCGAATTGGTGAAGCGGCTTATCGACTAAAGTTATTCGTGGAACTGAGTGGTCTACATGACATATTCTATATATCGATGTTGCAGAAGGTGGTGTAAGAGCCTTCAGAAGTGATTGTGGTCGATCAGGTACCAGTTGATAATGGGTTGACGACGAAGGTCAAGCCCATCATCATTGATGACTTTGAAGTCAAGCGACTTCATAACAAAGACATCAGGATGGTCAAAGTACAATGGGACAACTGCGGTCGTGAGGAGGTTCGTGGGAGCGAGAGCAGGCCATGCTTGAGGAGTATCCCGAGTTATTTCACTCAAGTACCATTTAATTTTGTGTACCACTTCCATTCTGTAATTTCGGGACGAAATTCTTTTAAGAGGGAGAGAATTGTAACGCCCCAAAACTCATTAAGGAACAGATAGCGTTCTAAGGCCAATTTGGTGCACGATTAGGTTCACACAGCCTGTGAAACGGGTGTGTCTAGGGCCGTGTCGTGCCTGAGGTCGACGAAATGCAGTCGACGATCCTCAAGGTCAAGCCAGGTCGGGCACATGGCCTGTGACACGGGCATGTCAAGGGTCGTGTCCTGCTCTGTGTTATGTCGGGCTGTGTCGAGTGAGTTACAAGGTCTAAGACACGGGCGTGTCTGGCACACAGCCTGTGACACGGGTGTGTTGATGACTACTTTTTGGTCATCGTTTTTGGTATAATTTTGTTTAAGAAATCCCTAAGTTTGTTTACATTTTTTGTTTATTTTATGCTATTTCTCACTTAACGTCTTTTATGGTTATTATTATAAATATTTCTTGTTATTATTATATGTCCTTTGTGTTTTGTTCTTGTTATGTATTATGTTTTATGTTTGTTTAATTTTAATATCAAGTTTTAAAGTTTCTAATGTTTTATGTATTATGTTTGTTATGTTATATAATTAATGTTATTAAATTTATCTAACATGTTTGCTTTGTTTCTTGTAGGTCCATGATTCTAGTGAAGTCCAAGCCCAAGCCCGAGCCTCCTCTTTCAAGTGCAGCCACTTCAAATCACTTCAACTTGGAGCAGCCACCTAGCCCTCTACCCGAGCCCAAGCAGCCTTCCTTTTCCTCCTACCCGAGTCCTCCATTGCATGCAGCCCACTTCAACATGGTGCAGCCCGGCCAACTTGGAGCAGCCCTTCATGTAGCCGTCCATCTCATGCTCTCTCTCCCTCCACATTAATTTAATACATGCATGCATTTTCAATCCATGCATTGGCCGGCTCCCCTCTTCCTCCCCTCTCTCTCCATCAATTAATAAAATACATGCATGCATTCTCCCCCTATGTGGCCGACCACTCTCTTTCCCCTCTATTTTATTTCTTTTTATTTCACATTCATCCCCCCCTCTCCATTTTATATTTTCTATGTCATTCCCTTTAATACAATACATAAATCTAGCCACTCTCTTTCCCCCTCTATTTTATTTCTTTTTATTTCACATTCATTCCCCCCTCTCCATTTTGTATTTTCTATGTCATTCCCTTTAATACAATACATGAATCTAGCCATTCTCTCTCCCCTTCATCAATGAAATGCATGAACCATCCCCCTATATGGCCGGCCACCCCCTTATCTCCCCTTATTCAATTCCATCTAGAACCTTCTCCCTCTCCTATAAAAGCAACCCCTTCCCTCTTGTTTTGTTAAGTAGTTTTTGGTTTTGAAGTAGTTTTAGTTGGAAGGAGATTTTGTAGAGAGCAAGTGAGAGTTTTTTTCTTATTTCCTTGTTGTAGTTTTTATTGTAATCTTATTTTTTGTAGATTAATTTTGTCTTGTTATAATTTTTGTGTACTTCTCTTTATTTAAGCAATGAAAATATTTTCTTTTTCTCTTATTCTCATTTCCTTTTCTATTATGCGTAGCTAACTTTATTTTGTGCCCGATCGCAATAAGCTTTGCGATGAAATAACGCACCTTTTATTTTATGTTTGCATTTGTATTTTTCTATTTTTGATCCTTCCTTGATTTATTTCATATCGACTCCGTATTGCTAGTATACGGTAGTAGATTCCGATCTCATATTTGAGTAGCCGAGAGGCTCGTGAATGTTAAAGATCACTAAAGGAAGGAAGGAGTTGAACGCAACCCTAGAGATAGGATGACATAAATCCTCCGGATTGGAGTCAAATCCAATAGTACGGGTCACTTCGGTAATGCGGCTTTAGGCCTTTTGACTTGAAAGGGATTTTGGTCAAAACGTCTATAAGTTAGGGGATTTAATGCTCTAGCGAGATTACTTCCTAATATCGGATCCGTCACTGTCTTAATAGAATTACAAATGTTAAACTAATTTATTCCATTATTTTATTTCAAAGTGAATCGTCGATCGAGCACTCTTTTTGCAATAGTTTATTTCTCTTTTAACTAAATTTATTTTATTTTATTTTCAAAACTCATCAATCGATCGGTAGGATAATAGAATCATTGTGAGTAATAGTACTTGCCTGCCCCGAGTTTTTAATACGATCTTGATACTACGATTCGACATGTACACTTGCTTGTTCGTGTTTTTACCCATCAAGTTTTTGGCGCCGTTGCCTGGAAAATTTTTGGCAATATTACGAAAGGATCGAATTTATTACTTCTACTAAAATTCAAAAAAAAATTATTATTATATATATTATAATCAACCCACATCATCTAATTTCTACCCAACCTAAATTCTCTCGAAAAGGGTAAGGGGATTTAAATGCCACCATTTTACCTAGTACCTTGCGAACCCTTCACCGGGTAGCCCTTGGGATGTTCGGGAGCTAATCCATTAAAAAACCTATTTTCAAAAAAAAAATTTTTAAAAAAAATTTTTCTATTTCTTTTTTGGTAACATTTTATTTTTTTTATGGAATCATCGTATTTTTGCGCTTCTTGCGGGTCGCCCGACCACTTTTATTCTGAATGTCTTTCGGGAACCCCTCCCTCTTTTGATTTTTATTTTTCTGGGGAAGGTCAAAATGGCCAATTTGACCATTACTCCAATTTTTATCCTACTTGGGAGATGGGGAACCCGTATTATTTTTCGCATGATTTTGCCCCGCAAAGCGCCGCGCCTCCAAATTTTAATTTTAATTCTATCGATAATGGGTTTCTTGAATTGCAAACTTCTATTGATAATATTAATTCGCATTTCAAAACCATTATGGATTATCTTTCTCGTGAGGCCGCATATTTTTCTTCGTCTTCTTCTCTATCTCCTCCAATTTCTTCATGTAATGAGTCACCGGATATCCCGGCTTGTCTTTTTCCTCTCGAGGAAGATAACTATTTGGATATCCCGGATTATTTCCTTCCTCCTTTGGAAGACACCTCTATGGATATTCCGGTGTGCTTCTTACCCGTTGAGGATGACGAGATGTCTCCTATTCCTCCTTCTGAAGACGTTTGTGATTTCATTACGCTTTCAACTTTAACTGTTCCAAATTTTTCTATTTTTAGCGAACCTTTTTTTTCTTCTTCTTTTCTTTTAGATGATTCTCCTTTAGTTCTCTCTACCCCTTCTTCTCCCGAAATTTCACAAGACTCTCCTTCTCCTTGTGAAATTTCCTTTGATGAAAATTCTTTTTCTTCTTCTTTTATTCCTCTTTCTATTTCTTCTTCTTTTTATTCTTATTCTTTTGACGACCCATTCTTTCCCATTTTACATACGACGGAGTTCTTCTATAACTCCGTCCGTTCATTTTTGGGCATCATTCCCTTGAAGATTCCACCGCATGTCGGTGCGATTCTTCATTTCTTCTTTTTTTTACTTTACTCTCCTAAGCGCATACTTAGGGAGTTACTTCTTCATTTCAGTTTTTATTTTCCATTTAGCTAACAAATAACGTAGGGCTCAGACGACGTTAAACAAAGAACGCTCTTGGGAGGCACCCCTTGCTTATCACTTTTCGTTCTTTCTTTTTCTTTTTGTTTTGTTTTGCAGGAAAAAACCCTCGGCGGTTCGTTTGACTCCATCCTTTCCTCTCTTCCTTAGGCCTGAGCCGGTGTCCAGCTCAAGCATGGGGGAGCGACATCTGCATTCGGCCTTACGAATCCGGGGAAGTCGTTTTCTTTTTATTTATTTACATTATTATACCCCCCTTCCCTTTCTTCTTCTTCTTTCTTTTTTTTCATTTTTTTTTCATTGAGGGCAATGAAAGGTTTAAGCATGGGGGAGGGTTTAGTTAGTTTCTTTCTTCCTTTTTCTCTCAAAAATACAAAAAAAAAATCTTTTCCTTTCTTAAAATAAAAATTTCCAAAAAAATTAGTATAGTTTTATTAAGTCTTTAGTACCGCTTTTATTTAGCCTTATCAAAAACCCAAAAAAATTAGAAAAAAATCAAAAAAAATTCCAAAAAAAGATCATATTTCAAAACCCCCAAATTGAAAAATGTCAAAAAAATCAAAAAATATAATAAACCTCATGCTTTGCTTTTTGTTATTTTCAGAAATTTAGTTTGAGTTTGTTTATAAGCATTTTTACCATTTTGCTAATCTTTTTTTCATCATATTTAGTTAAATCTAAAATTTAGTGATTTAGTTTTGAGGATAATCTTCTGATTTTAAATTGCTTAGAGTAATTTATTTAGCACTTTTTCTCTTTTATTTTAAATAGTTTCAATTTTGTAGTAATTTTGCTAAATAATTTTAGATTCTAATGATTATTAGCTCATGTTTTTAGATTTTTAGGAAATCTCAATCTACTAGTAGTTGCTCTCTAGTATTTTAGTTAATTTTCTAAAATCTTGTTTAACCCCTTATCCTTACCCAATTCTCTTTTTCTTTCTTTTATTGTTAGATCATATGTCATGAGAATAAGAAGATGTTAGTTCCTTATTCTCTGGTACACATATGCAACCCAAAAATGAAGAGAGGAATTAAAAGTTCATATATGTCAGGGGAAGTGATAGGACGTTAGTTTATCATTTTCTGGTATTATATATATATTATTAAAACAAAAATTGTGTGGGGTGTGAAGAAAAAATATAATGATGATCACCTCCAATCAAAGATCTCTTCATGTTAATTTTCTCCCTAAACCCCTTAGCTAATATTATTGTCTTAGTTTTTAAATTAAAATATTGGGAGAGCATAAGTAGTAGGTTGCATTTTTTTCCTTAAGTTTCTTTCAAGTTATGGTTTTTATAATTTCAATCTAACCTTGTTTGCACTTTACTCAATTTTGAGTACTAGTTAATTTATTAGAGAATTTTTTGCTAAATATTTCTCTCTTTTCACTTAAATTTCATAATTTAGGACTTGATTCTTAAATCCCTAAATTTTTATTTTTGGCTAGATTATGGTGTTAATAATCTTTAGTTTAATGGAAAATTTTATAATGTCTTATAAATATTTCTCATACTTTTGCTCTGGAATAACAAAAGCCTAAATATGAGGGAGTTTGATGACTACTTTTTGGTAATCGTTTTTGGTATAATTTAGTTTAAGAAATCCCTAGGTTTGTTTACATTTTTTGTTTATTTTATGCTATTTCTCACTTAACGTCTTTTATGGTTGTTATTATAAATATTTCTAGTTATTATTATATGTCCTTTGTGTTTTGTTCTTATTATGTATTATGTTTGTTTAATTTTAATATCAAGTTTTAAAGTTTCTAATGTTTTATGTATTATGTTTGTTATGTTATATAATTAATGTTATTAAATTTATCTAACATGTTTGCTTTATTTCTTGTAGGTCCATGATTCTAGTGCAGCCCAAGCCCAAGCCCAAGACTCCTCTTTCAAGTGCAGCCACTTCAAATCACTTAAACTTGGAGCAGCCGCCTAGCCCTCTACCCGAGCCCAAGCAGCCCTCCTTTTCCTCCTACCCGAGCCCTCAATTGCATGCAGCCCACATCAACATGGTGCAGCCCGACCTACTTAAAGCAGCCCTTCATGTAGCCGTCCATCTCATGCTCTCTCTCCCTCCTCATTAATTTAATACATGCATGCATTTTCAATCCATGCATTGGCCGGCTCCCCTCTTCCTCCCCTCTCTCTCCATCAATTAATAAAATACATGCATGCATTCTCCCCCTATGTGGCCGACCACTCTCTTTCCCCCTCTATTTTATTTCTTTTTATTTCACATTCATTCCCCCCTCTCCATTTTATATTTTCCATGTCATTCCCTTTAATACAATACATGAATCTAGCCACTCTCTTTCCCCCTCTATTTTATTTCTTTTTTATTTCACATTCATTCCCCCCTCTCCATTTTATATTTTCTATGTCATTCCCTTTAATACAATACATGAATCTAGCCATTCTATCTCCCCTTCATCAATGAAATGCATGAACCATCCCAATACATGGCCGGCCACCCCCTTGTCTCCCCTTATTTAATTCCATCTAGAACCTTCTCCCTCTCCTATAAAAGCAACCCCTTCCCTCTTATTTTGTTAAGTAGTTTTTGGTTTTGAAGTAGTTTTAGTTGGAAGGAGATTTTGTAGAGAGAAAGTGAGAGTTTTTTTCTTATTTCCTTGTTGTAGTTTTTATTGTAATATCTTTTTTAGTAGATTAATTTTGTCTTGTTATAATTTTTGTGTACTTCTCTTTATTTAAGCAATGAAAATATTTTCTTTTTCTCTTATTCTCATTTCCTTCTCTATTATGCGTAGCTAACTTTATTTTGTGCCCGATCGCGATAAGCTTTGCGATGAAATAACGCACCTTTTATTTTATGTTTGTATTTGTATTTTTCTATTTTTGATCCTTCCTTGATTTATTTCATATCGACTCCGTATTGCAAGTATACGGTAGTAGATTCCGATCTCATATTTGAGTAGCCGAGAGGCTCGTGAATGTGAAAGATCACTCAAGGAAGGAAGGAGTTGAACGCAACCCTAGAGATAGGATGACGTAAATCCTCCGGATTGGAGTCAAATCCAATAGTACGGGTCACTTCGGTAATGCGGCTTTAGGCCTTTTCGACTTGAAAGAGATTTCGGTCAAAATGTCTATAAGTTAGAGGATTTAATGCTCTTGCGAGATTACTTCCTAATATCGGATCCGTCACGGTCTTACTTCCTAATGTTAAACTAATTTATTCCGTTTTTTATTTCAAAGTGAATCGTCGATCGAGCACTATTTTTGCAATAGTTTATTTCTCTTTTAACTAAGTTTATTTTATTTTATTTTCAAAACTCATCAATCAATCGGTAGGATAATAGAATCGTTGTGAGTAATAGTACTTGCCTGTCCCGAGTTTTTAATACGACCTTGATACTACGATTCGACAGGTACACTTGCCTGTTCGGGTTTTGGCCCATCACGTGTCACATGGCTGTGTCCTGTTCGCGATGCGACGATTTCAATGTTAATTGTGGCACACGGCCTATGACACGGGCGTGTCCATGGTTGACACGGGCGTATCCCAAGCCGTGTCAAAGGTCGTGTCCTGTTCTGTGTTTACTGGATTACGGCGAGGGTGGAACACGGCCTATGATATGGGCGTGTCACAAGCCGTGTTCGTCCTATGAAAGTTATTTTCAGGGCGAATCGTGGCCGTTCGTTTCCTTCAAATACGATCCGACGACTCAACTTTTCCCCTGCTGGTATAAGGCCGAGAGATGAGGGTTTAACCCTCATTTCTTTTCATCCTTTCTCTTTCTAAAGTGTTAGAGAGAGAGGAGAGCAAGGAAGAAGGTGTAGGAGGAATCCAGATGCCGGTGGAGCTTCAGAGCCCCGATTCTCGAGCCGAGTCCAGATTTGTGGAGGCGAGGCCGTTGCGGTGCTTTTAATCCGTCTAGATATCCATGGCGCCAAAGTGAACCGCAAGGGTAACGATTCTCTTCTTAGACATGTGAAGTCCTCTTCCTTTTTGCATAGGAAACTCCCTCCCGCAAGTGAGCGGTGAGTGTGAGGTATTCCTTCGGGTGGACATGAATAGTTTCCATTGATTTGTATATAGAGTCCGTTATTAAAGTACAGATATAGGAATGGTGTGTGAAGCCTACCCAGACAAGTTGGTCTGGATCAGTGACTTTTTCATTATGCTTGTAGTGATGGAGAAGAGTCCGTGCCATTTGCTTTTCAGATTTTCCACGTGGTAGATTGCAATAGGGAGCCTTGGGGACTAAACCCAAGGTGCACCCGGAAAACTGGGCAGAAGCGTGATTCTGCCATCTTGGTGGCCTGGGAGCCAACTTGCATATAACTGGGTTATGTAAAATTTGTGTGATCAATTTGGTACTTGGGGAAGCTTGACCCGCGCCTATGGCTTAAATTGACGTGGCGATGTGAGCAACGGGTTAGGTGGAACCGTACCCGCTCTATATGGTTCGGTTAAAGAGACCTAAGGTACGTGGTACTTACCGTTGGCATAGATGGAGGGTCTTAGGCTTAGGCCGGAAAGACTATAATTCTCATGAGGTTTTCCGTCCTAGAGGCGGTGGTGAGACCGCAGATTTCATCGGGTTCACCGAGAATGTGCCCTGAGACCATGGGGTGTGTTTCCGTGTATGCCTACGCCTGTGGTGAAGTGTGCTAGTTTGTGCTTTCACTATATTGTTTGGCTATGCTACTAAAATGCAGGGAAGGAGCACCGCCACCCCAAATCCGGGGTGAGGTCATTATAATTTGGTCATCTTTAGCTGACCATTGCTTTTGTTTCCACCCTTGTGATGGATTGTTGATTGAAGGTGCTTCGGAGCCAGTGGCAAATAGCGGGATGAAGCCCTTGTTGCTGAGCCGGCCCTTGAAGCCCAATGCGAACGTTTACTTTTATACTCTTGTGTGACCGGCCTGTGTGCCGATGTTTGAAAGACACTTATTGTTTAAAGTAAACTCTTGTAAGGTCATAAGGCCAAGTACTTTGTGTATTTGTACGCTCATTCCTACTTTGGGTTTTTAGTGGACATTCATGCTATGGCTTGGGTTCTTTTTTTGTAACATTTAAAATGCTTCCTCTAGAATGTGCTATGTCTAAGATGTGTGTTATTGGAAGGATGGTTTCATTTAGTAACCCTTCAGTCTGTCTGTGGTATATGGCGTCGGGCACCGGCCGAACCTACTGCTATATGCCATGTGACGGATAGGGGTGTTACACTGGTACACTCTCAATCGCTCGTCAATGCGTTGATCAAAGCCGAATCCATACTCTCACCTGTGACAGCCTTGGAAGGATGAGATCGAGCACCTGATTCGGCAAGGGCTTCTCAACAGGTTTTTGCTAGGACGTGTGCAGGAGCATCATGCCCCTTCCAAGCAAGCAAGAGAGCAGCAGGCTTCTCCATTAGGAGGACTTTGTGGTAGACAGATGGTAGTCAACATTGAAACTATCACCGGACCCCCGATTCTCTCCACCCAGATACTTTTAGTACGCGCCCAAGTGGGCATCCATGAATACAAAAGATGCATGCAAGATTCGACCATAACGTTCAGAGAGTGGACCTCTAAGGAATCCGATCACCTCATCAATACCCGCTCGTGATTAACGCAGGAATTGGGGATCCCTGCTACAATACCAAAAGGACCCCAGTCGATAATGGAAGCTCGGTCGACGTCTTATTTTTATCAACTCTCCAGAGCATGAAACACGCTAACCAACATCTCACTCAAGATGTAGGACCTCTTTATGGCTTTGATAATCACCCCATCCAGGTGCATGGGATGATAACTCTGCCGGTCACCATGGGAGAATTTCCAAGACAAGCCACACATAATATCTAGTTTGTCATCGTAGACTCGAGTTCAGCCTACATTGCCATTTTCGGAAGGCCTGCCCAATCTATTTTCGATGCTATCCCATCAATTTCCCATCTTGCAATGAAATTTCCCACTGTCGGTGGATATGAGTCATTCGAGGAAATCAAGAGGCAACCCAAACCTACTATTCCAAGCAATCCCTGCTAGTAAAAGCAACTTCTTTGAACATTGATGCTTTCGACCTGCGAGCTGAGGCAATTATGCAGTGAGGAGAGCCCATAGAAAGATTGATCAAAGTGCCACTTTCCGAGTCAAATCCCTCTCACACTGTCCAAATAGGATCTCTCCTCCCGCAGCAGTAGAATTAAGAATTGAAAGCATACCTCTAAACAAACATAGATATTTTCACTTGGAGCCCCGAATATATGTCAGGTGTGGTTCCGCAAGTCATCCAGTACTCTTTGAACATCAACCCCACATGCAAGCCGATCATCTAGAAGAAGAGAAATTTTGCTCCTAAATGATTGCAAGCTATTGAGGAAGAAGTAGGAAAGCTTCTCGACGCATGGTTCATCTGGGAAGTGGAGTACCCTACTTGGCTGACCAACGTGGTCATGGTCAAGAAGTCCTCCAAGAAGTGGATAATGTGCATGGATTACACCAATCTCAACAAGGCCTGCCCGAAAGACAGATTTCCCCTCCCGATAAATTATCAACTCGTCGATTGAACCGTCGGACATCAACTTCTCAGCTTCACGGATGCGTACTCTGGTTATAATCAAATCAGGATGAATCATATAGATGAAGAGCACATTGCATTCAGAACTAATAAGGGAATCTATTGCTATAAAGTGATGCCTCTTGGTCTCAAAAACATCAGGGCCACCTACTAATGACTGATGAATAAAGTATTCAAAAATCTCATCGGGAATACTATGGAAGTATATGTAGATGACATGTTAATCAAAAGCGTCCGTTGAGAGAATCATCTGGAAGACCTGGAAAAGTGTTTTGATCTCCTTCGCCAATACAGCATGAGACTCAATCCAAGCAAATGTGAATTTGGTGTTACATTAGGAAAATTCTTTGGATTTATGGTGACACATCGAGGAATAGAGGCGATCCCAGAGAAAATCAGATCAATTGAAGATATGTCACCCCCTCGGTCCTTGAAGGAAGTGCAGGATCTGAATGGAAGGATCACTGCACTCTCACCATTTTTAACACGAACCAGAGACAAGTATCTACCATTTTTCAAAATCCTTAGAGGAGCAAATAACACAGGGTTCTAATGGAAGGATGAGTTTCAAGCCGCCTTCAAATCCCTGAAATAATATCATGCCTTGTGCCCTCTCCTCTCAAAACCGATCTCTAGAAAAACACTTTACCTATACTTGTCCATATCACCAACTGTATTGAGTTCGGTATTGGTTAAAGATGAAGGAGGAATTCAACACCTAGTCTATAATCTCAGCAAAGTACTTTCAGATACGGAAACGCGATAACCTGCGGCATATAAAACTACCTTAGCCCTTGTCTTATCAATACCAAAGATTCGACCCTATTTCTAAGCTTACGCAGTGAAGGTATTTACCGAACTCCCACTCGGCATAATCCTCTAGAAACCCAAAACATCCAGGAGGTTGGTAAAGTGGGCGTTCGAATTGGGAGAATTGGACATTCATTTCCTTCCCCGGCCTGACATCAAATCCAAAGTACTGGCAGACTTGATCGTCGAAAGCACCATTCCCCAGGAACCTACCTCTACACAAAGCGCCCTTGTACCTTGGTGGGCCCTTAATGTTGATAGAGCGTCAGACATTAAAGGGTTAGGAGCAGGATTGCTTTTGATAAGCCTAGAAGCCCTTACTCTAGAGTACAGACTCAGGTTGAATTTCCCAGCTACCAACAATATCGCCGAATACGAAGCCCTTATAGTAGTAATTAGGATCATCATCGATTGCCAAGAAAATAACCTTACAATTTATTCAGATTCACATCTTGTAGTCTCTCAGATCGAGGGAGATTATGAGGCAAAGAATGACCTAGCTCAGTACCTTTCACTTGTAAAGTCTCTTCTGACCAAGATCCCGCAGTACAAGGTTATTCATATCCCTAGAGAGAAAAATTATAGGGCTAACACACTCTCCAAGCTGGCCACATCTTCCTCCTAGTATTATTTGAGAAGTCACTAGGTGGATGAGATCGTCATCCCAAGTATTCAGGGCCCCTGAGAAGTCATGGAGATTGGGAGCCTGAATCATCATGGATCAGTCTACTGCAAGCCTACCTGGAGCATCAGGAGCTTCCCGATGATTTGATGGAATTACGGCGCTTAAGGATGCGACCAGAAACCTTAACATCATCAACGGAGATTTGTATAAGCGGTCCTTCTCCACGCCCTACTTGAAGTGCTTATCAGAATCATATGTTGAATACACATTGCGAGAAGTCCACAGAGGAGTTTGTGAAGAGCATTTAGGCGGTAAGGCATTGACACAGAAGATTCTACGCCAAGGCTTCTACTGGCCTACCATAAAGAAAGACGCAACAGAGTTTGTTTAGAAATGCAAAAGTTTCCAGATGCACTTGAACAATCCCCGATAGCCTCCGGTCACTCTAACAATGCTACAAGGAGCATAGTCATTTGTGCCAGGGGAATAGACCTTCTCGCCCCACTTCCCCAAGCGTCAAGGCAAAGGAAATTCATCATAATAAACATTGATTTTTTCACCAAATGGGTCGAGGCGAATCCTTTAGCCAAGATTACAGAAGTGAATGCCTAGCACTTTGTTTGGAAGAACATTATATGTGTCTTCGACATTCCTGCTATCATCATTGCGGACAATGGGACACAATTTGCTGGAAGATCCTTCACAAAAATTTGCGGAGACTTGAAGATCAATCTGTGACACACTGAGATAGCACATCCCCAGACCAACGGGCAGATAGAAGTGACAAATCAAACAATTCTGAAAGGATTGAAGACACGACTAAAGGAGGTAGGGGCAATGGGTTGACACACTCCCTAACGTATTATGGGCATACCGAACTACGGAAAGGATGCCCACCGAAGAAACTCCATACAACCTATTTTTGGGTATTGTATCCATAATGACCTTGCTTTGAAAAAGTGTCCCTTGAGCTAAGATGAATTGAGTTTATATTTGATGTTGTTTCCTTAGTCATGTGCTTGTAGGGTTTATTACTAAGTACAAACCAATGTCAGGTTACAGTGGGTCATGAAACACAAAACTATATAATATAATCCCTCGTTGTGTAGACCAAAGTGTTGACTCACGTGTAATCTCTCTATTGGATTGTACTTCTTTTTCAAGTGCATCAATTGGCTCAAGGAAGGACAAGATGCTGTTTTCAGAAGAATCAAAAGAATTCCTAAGTAAAATTCGTCGACTATAGTAGTGGATACTTGTCGAGTATACTTATGAATACTCGTCGAATTCGTCATGTATACCAATTGATACTCGTCAAATTCATCTTGATTACTTAGAGAATTTCTTCTATGAACTTAGAAATCGGTTAAGCAAGATTCATCGAGTATCCTAAAGTATACTCGTTGAATTCGTTGAGTGTACTTGTTGACAATCGTCGAATTCGTCGAATATGTCAGTCGATACAAGTCGAATTTGTCGAGTCTCTCTAGAAAAGCTTCCGAGTTCTCGAACTTACTTTTATGGATTTGTCTAAGTTAAATTCGTCAGATATCAAGCGATTCGTCGAGTATATTTATGGATATTCAACGATATTCGACGAATGGACTTAGCAAAATTTTTCTAATTTTCTATCTGACGGGTTTCTTTTTCAAGCCGATGTACATGTATAGTACACGTGGACTGTAATGCTCCCGATTTTTCTGATAATATTATTTGTTTTTGTATCGCCATATTTATGACAGCAAAGCATTATTTTCTTACGTTATGTGGACGGAGCTGCACCGTTAGTGCGTTTTCACGTCCGTTGGGTCTGTTTAACTAGATTTTTGGGATTTTGATTTGGATTGAAGGTTTTCCTTGATTGAAAGGATGAAGTTTTGATGTTTTGGACTTGTCCAATTTTATTGCAATCCGAGCATTTTTGGCGTCGGCGCGTGTTTGGATCTTTGTGATGATTTTGCTTGTGTAAGCATTTGATGATAGCGTCTCAAGAATGGTGTGTCGGATTCTTGGGTTGTTATCGCTGTTAAATTCTTATAATTCGTCTCGCATTTTGGCCTCCATTTTAATCTCGTATTTTCCTTGTTCAAACCATTTGAATATGATTATTACTATATTATTAAAGCCTTATGCCTGTTTTGATTCTCGGTAAGCCCTCTTTAAGGGTAGGTTTTCGTCGAGCGGAGGCGGGAGTTGATTTTTCTGGGTGTTGTATGGACTTTGACGAAGAGTCGAGCTGAGGTCGACGATCGTCGAGCTGAGCTCGATGAAAGTCAAGCAGAGCTCGACGAAAGTCGAACGGGAGGCGCTGTCTGGGTTTGTCTTAGCATCGAGCGGAGCTCGACGATCGTCGAATGGAGCTCAACGAAGCGTCGAGCGGGCTTTTTCCTTGGGTGTTCGACGAACTTCAACCGGAAATCGTCGAACGGGTTTTTTGGTTCGACGAACTTCGAGCATAATTCGTTGAATAGAGTTGTTCTTACCACTTGTTCTCGAGAAGTCCTGTAGTTCTCGGGAAATTCCCCCTTGTTGTTCTCGAGAGGAATCTTCTTATTCTCGGGAGAGGTGGTCTAGTACTCGTATAGTCCTGAGTTTTTCTCGAGTAATGCCTACCCATTACTCGAGAAGTCTTCTTATTTCTGGAGAGGATCTTGAGAAATTTTCCTCTTTTTCTCGAGAAAATGATGGTTGTTCTCGAGATGTCCAGTAGTCTTTTCTCGAGATAGTCCCTTTTAGTACTCGAGAAGTATGTTTCTGTTCTCGAGAAGGTTTGTTGTACTCGAGAACTATCCTTCTAGTTCTCGAGAAGTTTTGTAGTACTCGAGAAGCCCTGTTGTTCTCGATAAGTTCATTTCTGTACTCGAGAAATCTTCTTTCCACTCGAGAAATCCCACACCCTAAACTCGAGAAGTCTTTCCTGGTTCTCGAGAAGTCTGGTTCGACCAATCCCGGTTCGTTTTCTTAAGTTCAGTTATAATAAATTACACCTAGTATATATATACCCTTCTTCTTCTTCCTCCATCATTTGGACCGAATTTCCTGTTCATCTCTCGAACCAGAGAAGCGTGAGCGAGAGAGAGAAAGTTTTTTTGTGATTATTCTGATGGCCGCCGACGGTGCTCCGGTGCTCGAAATCTTGAACCGATCATAGATCCTGAAAGCTCTTAGCAAGAGCTTCGTCATCGTGGTAAAACTTCCCCATTTCTTGAGTTTTTCTCGTTAGGGTTTTAAGCCCTAACCTCTATTTTGGCTATTTCTTGTTAGATTTCGACTCTCCTTGTCTCCTTTAGCCCCGATCTGCGACAAGGAGCGATTTGGAGAGTTTTTCCTGCAAAACCAAGGCAAGTGGTGGTTTTACCTTTTCCTTCTCCCTTCCAATCTTGATGATAACTATTAACCTCATTTTCTTTAATCTTTCTATAGTATTGTCATTTCGATTTGTAGATATATTTAATCTTCCTTTAAATCCACTTGGATTATTAGTTTTGATATGATGATTTAACCTTGTAGCGTTGTAGTGGTTGATGGAAATGTAAAATTGTTGGCTTTAATCGTTCCTAACTATTATGTAGGACGTGTTAAGAGTTATTTAGGATTGTGAAATCCTTCCTAAGGTTGATCAACCGTTTCTTAATCTAGAATTGTCTAGTAGAATCCGATGAGCCAAGTCTTGAGATATATCATGATTCTCTTGTTTTGGTGAGTTAGTGGGCGTATCCACCTCCGCAATGTTTTGAGACTTTTTAGTACCCTGTGGAACTCTACCGGGTGTTTGGGCGTCTGCAGTGAATGGTGGAGTGTATGAGTCCCCTGTAGTTAGACGAATATTATATTTATGAGGGTGTGTCCAGATGAGTGACCACCTCGTCCATGTTTTTGGGTAGAGTTGACCACATGTGGCTAATAGGGTTATTGTGATATTCTTGCTTATGATTTAATCATGCTCTCCACCTTTTTAGCCTTGTGCATCTGGTGTATTTTGATGTGCATGATGATTCACGTAAGTTTTATCTGATTCTTTTGTACCTTATTTCTGTACTTTACTTCAGTACTTTTGGTCTTAAGTTGATACCTCTTTTGACCCTTGTTTACTTTTGGCTTACTTTTATGCCACCGCTTTTACCTTATTGCTGAGGTGTTCTGTGTTTAGAATGCCTCAGGTTTGGAGCTTTAGCAGGTAGTGGAGCCGGTTTTGGATTTCCTGAGCAGTAGTGTTGGCTGTGATTTTCACCTCGCCGTTGCGAGGTAGTTTTTGTTTCAGTTTACTTTATTTAGTTCAGACATACTTTTGTTTTATGTGGGTTCGTGTTAGATTGTTGACGCCCACATGGTTGTTAACTTTGGATACTTGCTAGCTGCTAGTTGTTTTTATTGTGATGAGTTGGATTACTTGCTCTCTGGGATGATTTATGCTAGGAATGCATGTTAGATATTTTCAAGTATAAAATCTACTATTATTACTTCATGCATTGCATATTTTAATACTCTTACTCGTTATATTTAGCGACAGTAAAAGCTATTTTTTTACTATTATTTTAAGACCCCATTTTTTTTAAACCACTGGAGTCTTAGGCCCAGAAATGACGCTTTGCGGTGACACCTTCACACTCGGGAAGGCCATCACTACAAAATGCCGATCCTACCGGCCAAATCGATCACAGAACAGTAGCAAAATAATTAAAAGGCAAGTCCATAGAAATCACATATATAGTAAATAATCTCCACGAAGGGAGAGTCCATAGAAATAATAAAGGTACAGAAAATAGGGCTCATTCCTGGTACATCAAAATCCTCACTACAAATCACTCAGCGCGGAAGCAAAAGCTAAACAATGTGATCATAATAATAATAAAAAATCTATCAAGGGAAATTCCATGAATTATAAAGGAGGTACCAAGTGTCTTGTTCCAAAATTATCAACAAAATCACCAGAAACTCTAATTAACCCTATGACCATACTACCTAAGTTTCATAACTTTTCATTAAGTTTTGGTGGCCTATCTTATATGTATAAGGGTTGTGCTCTAAACTAGGGTTAGGGTTTTGAGGGGTTTATCCATCTCCAAATCCTCTAAATTTTTTACTAGAGGACCTTAGCTACCCTAGTTTACTCTCTGCCAAATTTCAAGTCCATACAAGAACAATTGACCCCATGCCCTTCTCAAACCCCCAAAGTCCAAACTTAGGGTTTGAACTTGGGTCCAAGGGAAATCCTACCCCAAACCACCCCATAACCCATATGAGGATGTTAAAAGTCATTCCAAACCAGTGGACCAAATTTCAGCCTCTGTTGAGGTGGTTTGGCCACCCAATCCCACAAGGTGCACTTTTGACCTAAATACCCCCTTTAGGGCAAAACTAGGGTTTACTCATTTCCCAACCAAATCAACTCCAAATATGGTGAACATTTATACAGATCCTCATGATGACCCTATGGACCACTCACTAAAATTTGGGAGGGTTTGGAGGTCGTTTGGCCCCTAAATTAATTTACCATAGAATTATTAAATAATTCCATAAACTATATAAAAATTATCCCCAAAAATTCTCATTTTTGGGCAGGACTAGGTATAGGTTAGGGTGACTCCCTGTCCAAATTTCAGGTCATTTGGAATTATGGTGGAGTGGGGGCACACACTTTAATCTCTGTCTAGCCCTAGGTATAGACCCCACCAAAATGAGTGTCCTGGTCAAACCAGGCACCTAAATTGGTTCAAATTAATTTTAAAATAAAGTACTCTCCTAGGGCTACAACTTTAATATTTATCACTTTTTCTATAGGTGTCCCTAGGTATTTTTAATAAATAGAAACATTAAATACAATTTCTGTGATATAAATGAAAAATTATGAAAATATAACCTATAATTTAAATCGGCTCTAGCACGAATCTTAAAGCGCATCCAGCAGCATCTAGTCATCTTCAAGCTCCAGCCGATGGCCAGGATCATCCCATACTGGGGCAACTTCCCGGCCAAATTCCCGGCCATCCGGCCGCCTCCTTGGACGGCTACCGCCACCACCTCCATCGAGATGGTGGCTATCGTCAGGCGGCGACACAGTTGCCGAAGGGGCGGATTCCGACGATCCCGATAAGCTCAAATTTGCGGAAAAACCAGGAGATCTTCTCCCGATCGGGCTCAATTGAGCCCGAATCTTGGCCCTAACTGTTCCTATGATGGAACGGGAGGACCTTATTTGCGGGCTAGAGGCGCGCTGATTGCTGGGATGCTATGATGGTGCCGCTGATCGGGTTTCTGCAACAGCACAGTGGAATGCTTTGTCTCCGTTAGATGAAGTGTGTAAATGACTCCCCTGAGTCTAGTGAAGCTTTTAAAAGAGTGAAATGGGGGAGAGGAGGGGCCAAGCACCAGTGGCCATTAATGGCCTTCAATGAAGCTTTCGGCCAAGTGGTGGTTGGGGAGGGGGGGTGAACCTGCCTTGTGGTTGCCGAGAAATGGCTGGTAACTTCTCCTCTTCTCCAAAGGAGTTGAATCCAACCAATAAAGGTGGCCCTTGGCCTCCCTAAGCCATGAATGGCTTTCTTCCTTCCTCTTTCTCTCTCCTCCATTAAAGGGAAATGTGGAGTTTTCTCTCTCCTGCTATTCATGGCCGAATTATGTCATGGCAATAGCCTAAATGCAACCCACTAAGCTAATATAAAGTGGTTAGGAGGTGGTTATCCCAAGTGGCTAGGGCTTGAGCTTGGGTTAGCCCTTTTGAGCTAAGTTTGACTTGACCTAGCCTAGGGTTGACTTTGGTCAACTTGACCTTTTGTGTCACCATCAATGGGTCCTTGGTGACCTATTGGCCTCCCCTAGGGTCTAGGTAGGGATGGGTAGGGTTGACTTGGCACCTTGAAGGTCACTTGACCCTTATTAAGGGCCCTTTGACCATTTTGGGGTTTGAGTTGACTTGGGTCAACTTAGCAACTAGGGTTGACCCCAATGGGTCCTTGTGACCCTTCGACCTCACTCTAGGGATAGGATGGCATGGGTGGGGTCCACTTGGTTAAGGGAAGGTCAATTAACCCTATGTAGGTCAGTTTGACCCATTTAGTATTAGGGTTGACATAGGTCAACTAAAGCTCTAAGGTTTACCCCAATGGATCTTTGGTGACCTATTGACCCACTATAGGTCTAGGTAGACCTTGTTAGGGTTGGTGTGGCTCATTATGGCACATTGCCCTTGGCTAGGGCATCTTGCTTTATTTAGGCCTAGGATGATCCTAGGTCAACTTGGCAACCCTGGGTTGACTCAAATGGACCCTTAGGGCCTTTCAAAAAATTTGTGAGGTCATGGTGGGGTCTTGGAGTCTCATGATCATCCTAAACTAGGGTTTAGGAATCTACTATTTGCAGATCATAATGATCTCACCTATATTCCTAAGTCCACTTGGTCTTCTTGGGCTTTTAGGTTTTTATCATGACCTAGTCATGACAAAACCACTTCTAGGGGGTCTAGTTGTCTGAGGGATGTTTCAAATCCTAATACATAAACAAAAAATTTCATCCTCGAAATTCTAGTTAGGCCTACGGGGTTTCAAATATGAAAAGTAAATTGTAACATCCCGAGAGGTTGTAAGGAATACCTGACTGAAAAGCTCTAGGTACCTTTATTGCATCAGATCGCGCGGCTTCTAGGTATGCTCCTCCTGACCGTGATTACTCCATAGGACCTTGACCAATGGAACCTTCTTGCGATGCAATACTCATATCCCCTTGTCGTCAATCCAGACCGGCTCTAGGTAAACTGACCGATCAGATGCTACCGGCCCATCCGTGGCTGTATTCTGCTGCTCCGGGCATAGTAGAGCCCTCCTAGGAGAAGATATGTGGGTTATGTCATGCAGAACTGCTAGCTCCTGTGGAAGGTCCAGCCTATATGCTAAGGGACCGATCCTCTCCAGGATCCTATAAGGACCCATCTATCTCGGCTGAGCTTCTTATTCCGACCACGCACTCGTGAAACTCCATGCATTAGTAGGATCTTCAAGAATACCTGGTACCCCACCTGAAACTCCACCTGACGATGTTGAGCGTCATAATACTTAGCCTATATGCTCTGTACCTCTAACATCCTGTCCCGTATAACCCTCACCTGAGCCTCGGTGTCCTCAACAAACTCCGAGCCCAAAACCTTTGGATCCTCGTACTGTATCCATGACAGCGAAGTCCTATACCTTCGTCCGTATAGGGCCTCATAAGGAGCCATCCCTATGCTGGACTGGTAGCTGTTATTATATGAGAACTCGACCAGTAGTGACAGCTTCTCCCAAGGCTCTCCGCAATACAGAATGCATAGTCGTAGTAGATCTTCCAAGGTCCGATTGGCGCGTTCTGTCTGCCCGTCAGTCTGGGGATGAAAAGTTGTACTGAATGTCAGTCGAGTGCCCAAGTAAGTCTTCACTGATCTACACTCCCTAGACATAAACCGTCCATCTCGATCCGATATGATCGTCCTCGGTACGCCATGATAATGGATGAATTGCTCCAAGAATATCTGAACCAACACACCAACCGAGTCATCCTTCCTGATCGGGATAAATCTGGCTACCTTCGTCTGCCGGTCGACGATCACCAGATCGAATCATTCCCTGTCCATGATCGAGGAAGCCCATGTATGAAGTCCATCGCAATGTCCTTGAACTTCCACTCCCTCACTAGGAGTGGTTGCAATAATCCTGCGGGGTTTCTGCACTTTGCCTTCACTAGCTGGCATGTTTCTTAGTGGGTCACGAAGTAGGTGATATCATTCTTCATGCCTGGCCAGTACATGGTCTTATTCAGATCCAAAATCATCTTCGTAACTCCCGGGTGTACCGAATACCGGCTATAGTGGGCCTCCATCATGATATCCTCCCAGACCTGGCCTCCCTCTAGTATATAAACCCGTCCTCTGAAGCATACCAGGTCATCCCTCAATGTGTAATCTCCAGCAGTACCTGCCTCCAAGGTCCGAAATATTGGCTCCAGCTTGGTATCCTGCCTCTGCCTATATTTGACTCGGTCTCGAATGTCATCTGTGGCGCTCATCGCGGCTAAATACTCCTAATAAAGCTCGGGGTCATCAGACGACACCAGCGTGTTGTGCATATCTTCCAATCTCTGTACCAGCTCCATAGACATAATCTGGGGCTCCGCTTCAGAGGTGGTGGCTCTCCGGCTCAGCGCATCGGCTACCACGTTCGCCTTCCCTGGGTGGTAATGCATCTCGTACTGGTAATCTACTAGAAATTCCACCCATCGCCTCTGCTTTATGTTAATCTCTTTCTGCATGTCCACATACTTCAGATTTTTGTGATCAGAGTATATGTCGCAGTGGACGCCGTACAGGTAATGTCACCAAACCTTTAGAGCAAAAATGACCGCTCCTATCTCTAAGTCATGAATAAGGTAGTTCTGGTCATGCTTCTTTAGGTGGCGGGAAGCATAAGCAATCATATGGACCATCTGCATCAGCATTGTACCCATGACCTGGTAGGAAGCATTGGTGTAGACTTGGAATCCTTCTCTGCCCGAAGGAAGGGCAAGAATAGGAGCCGTGGTGAGTCGATCCTTCAGCTCCCGGAAAGCCGTCTTGCACCGTGGGGTCCAAAAAAAGGGCACATCCTTCCTCGTCAGAGATATGAGTGGGAGGGCAATTCAAGAGAACCCCTCCACAAACTTCCGGTAATAACATGAAAGTCCTAGAAAACTCCACATGTCTGTGGACGCCTTCAGTTGCGGCCAATCTCGAACTGCCTGAATCTTTGTCGGGTCTACTGCCAACCAAGCTCCACTGATAATAAGGCCTAGGAAGGCCACCTCTTTCAACCAGAACTGGCATTTGCTGAACATTGCATAAAGGTGGTGCTCCGCAGTCTCTCTAGAGTCAGTGTCAGATGTCATGTGTGCTCCTCCTATGTCCTCGAGTAGATGAGGATGTCGTCAATAAATATGATGACGAACACATATAGATAAGCCTCGAACACTCGATTCATGAGGCTCATGAACGCTGACGGTGCATTCGTGAGCCTGAAGAGCATCACAGTGAACTCAAATAACCCATATCTGCTACTGAAGGCAGTCCTCAGAATGTCCTCCTCATGAATCCGTAGCTGATAGTAGCCCGACCTTAAATCTAGTTTCGAAAAGAAATGCGCCTCCTCCAGTTGATCAAACGATTCATCTATCCTTGTCAGTGGATAGGTATTCTGGACTGTTAGTCTGTTCAGTGCTCAATAGTCGATGCATAACCTGAGTGTCCCGTCTTTCTTCTTGACGAACAGCACCGGGGCTCCCCATAGTGAAGAGCTCAGCCGGACAAATCCGGCTTCCACTAGCTCCTGCAGCTGGCTTTGAAACTCCGTCAACTCCTTCGAGGCCATCCGGTAAGGGCTCTAGATGTCGGCTTAGCCATCGGCACCAGCTGTATCTTGAAATCTTGCTCCCGGTGAGGGGGTAGCCCTGACAGCTTCTTTAGGAATACGTCAGCAAAATACCGCACCACCGAGATACCTGTTACGGCCCGGCCCTTTAGACCAAGCGCCGCCGGCATACCAGCAGCCCGAGTTTAGAGCTCAGAGGCTTGCAGGATTGTCTCGCCTCACGAAACCACTGGCAGTAAGCCTTAACATTAAGTCCTGCAGGCCCATTGCACCCCAACCAAATCTCCGCGCCTATTTATCAGCAGCGGTAGGTTGTTTCCACGGGGTCTCGAACCCGCAACCTTGATAAGAGAGTCTTAATACCACTCCTCATCACCAACTTAGCTGCTCAGTTTGTGATGAGGAGTGGTATTAAGACTCTCTTATCAAGGTTGCAGGTTCGAGACCCCGTGGCAACAACCTACCGCTGCTGATAAACAGGCGCGGAGATTTTGTAGGGGGTGCAATGGGCCTGCAGGCCTTGATGTAAAGGCTTACTGCCAGTGGTGTCGTGGGGCGAGACAAGCCTGTGGGCCTCTAAGCTCTAAACCCGAGATGCTGGTAGGCCAGCGGCGCTTGGTCTAAAGGGTCGAGCCGTTACAAAAAAGTGCACTTTTATGTAACGGCCCGACCCTTTAGACCAAGCGCCGCTACAGGGCTGCAACCCGCACACCCCAACGCCATCCCTGTACGACCATTTAATCTGCACAGTAGGTTGTTGGCATAAGGTTTCGAACCCGCAACCCTTTAACAGCTTTGCCTAACAGCTTCTGTTACCAAATGAGCTGCAGTGGCGTTGAGTGAACCCCACTCAACGCCGTGGCGATTTTGGCGTTGAGTGAGGTTAGCTCACTCAAAGCCACAGCCAGTGTTGCAGAAGGCGTTGAGTGAGTAAACCCCACTCAATGCCGTAGCTGTTTGGCATTGAGTGAGGTTAGCTCACTCAATGCCATAGCCAGTGTTGCGGAAGGCGTTGAGTGAGTGAACCTCACTCAACGCCATAGCTGTTTTTGCGTTGAGTGAGGTTAACTCACTCAACGCCATTGTCTGTTTAGGCATTGAGTGAGTGAGGCTCACTCAACTCCATGCCGTGTTGAGCCATCTCAACGCTTTTCCCTTACTTTGATTTTCTCTCCCGAGTGAATTTCCTTTGGTTTTGAGGTTCCTTGTCGGCTATGTTTTTCCAAAGGCCGAATCGTGGGTTGTGGTTAGTAGTGGTGGTTTGAAGCTCTTAATAGGGGTGAAGTTGTGTGACTTAGCTGTGGCCACACTTTTATCTTGTACCAGGTATGGGCTGGGCAAGTTGGTGGGAGGTCCCTAGTGCTTTCACATGTAGACCCTTGAGCTTTATTTCTTGGAAATGGTGGTTGGGGGACTGAGTTTGCCTCCAACCCGGATCCGTATTGTTTTTTCTATTGCCATCTCTCACAACTTAGGGTGTTAGACATCTCTTCCTTTGTAGAGTGCAACGTTTTGGGCTCATGGTAGCCTTGTAAACTCTACAGGATTTTTGGCAGGGTTGTTACTGTTTCCTCGCACATAGTGTTTTTCCCTTTTTGTCTTGCCTTGGACAGTGGTGCTTGTTACGGTTTACTTACTATTCTTGCTTATCTTTTAGCTTAACATTTCCGTACAGCTTACTTGTTTTTGCTTGCTGAGGTATTCTTTTCTTCTTTGAATGCCTCAGGTTCTGGTTAGTAGCTAATTAGGCGGCTAGTTGTGTTGTGCTGTTGCTGGTGGTCTCTCGTTCTGTGGAGATCAGTCCCTTGGTCTTGTGAGGTAGTTTTGTGCTTCTTTCTTACAGTCATACATACTTGCCAGTGGGTTCGTGTCAGTTTGTTGGCGCCCACTGGTAGTTTTACCTTGATACTTGATATGTTATCTTTTTGCTGCTACCTTTTCTGGAGATAGTCTACTTGCTCTTGGGATGATTTATGCTAGGTTGCTAGTTACTTTTAAACCTAAAAACACTATTATAAGTATATCTCATGATCAACATATTTTATAAAACTCAAACACTATTTTCCAAATAACATAAAAAGATCATTTTCCTATATATAGTATAAATTAAATGTAGGGTCCTGCATAGTATAAGTTGTCCTCTAGGGGCATTTATGCACTCTTTTAGGATGTCAACCCTGAATAAAGTATTTTCCGCAGCGTATAAGTATAGTTTTAAAACTGTTGACTAGATGATCCACTGAGCCGAGGGATACAGCCTTCAAAATATAACTGATTTTTTAATAATTAAACTTATGAATTTTCATAGTCTAGTTAGATGGTGTTCGCCTGTGCGTCGATAGTTATCCCCTACTCGACATGGCATCACGATGTATGTTTTTTCATACTCTGATTCTTCTTAAAAATTTGGAGAAAATGCGGGTTGTGACAATACCAGAGATGGAATCCTTGGCCTCGGCAATTTCAAACAGCACTTCAAAGACTTCCTCTCCTTGTAGGTGGGACATGACGGCCAGCACGAATGATAACAAGAGAGGGGGAATAGGTCTAATACCTTCGATGATGACGTAGGAATCCCCATGCCTTAAGGTGATCCTCTTTACCAGGCAGTAAATCTGGGAATGGTTCCAATGCAACCATATCATGCCTAGGATAAGATCATAGGCTGACATCCTTAGGATCGTTGCTAGTGCTTCGAATGCCATCCCGCCGATCTCCGCCTTCATGTTGCAGTGGGCAGAGGTGAATAGCTCCGATCTGTTGGGTAGTAGTATCCTCATCATCAAGCCTGTGAATCGCTCCACGCCTTCCAACCCTTCCACGAAGGCCTCTGACATGAATGAGTGCGAAGCACCCGTATCGAATAGCATATAATCGGGCTTGCCGCTGATGAATACTATGCCTGGGGTAGTTAAATATTTCAGAAATCTAGTTATATTTTTCTTTCCTAATCTGTCAATTATATATCCATGAGTCTAATTATTTAGGAAAGAAATAACATAAAATTTACTGGCGTACCTGTGATTACTTGCTCCGGGTTCCGTGGTTGAGCCAGATCCAGAGAATACACTTGCTCCCTCTCCTTCCTACGGTCTCCGCCCTGGTATCCACGTCTTCGGCCACGTCCTCGACCTCAAAAATACTGAGCAGGAGGGGCAACCTATGGTGCTGGTAGGGGTGCCCCCTTCATGGGGCAGTTTCTCCAGATATGCCCCACCTGATGACAGTTGAAGCACTCTGGCAGGGGATATGCCATACCCCCGGGTCTCTGCATCTCCAACATCTAGAGAGGTTGTGGAGCCATTACAACCGGCTCCCTCGGCTCCTGTCTCACCTTCTGATGAGGCTGATTCTCTGCTCTTTTCCCATCTCTCCCATCAGCAATGTGACCCCGTCGCTGAATATTTCTGGCTCCCCGGCCCTGATCCTCAGTTGGCCGCTTCTGGCCTCGAGTAGAGTTCCAATCTGCCTCAATCCTCTTCGCCAACTCCAATATCTGAGGAATAGCCCCTTAGGATACGAACAGTAGAGCCTCTCTCAGGTCCTCTCGTAGACCCTTATAGAACCTCTTGGTGTATCCTGCCTTATCCAACTGATAAGAATCCGTAAACCAGCCTAGATGATTGAACTCCCGTTGGTACTCCACTACCGTCTTGTTGCCTTGCCCCAACTGTAAAAATCTATCTTCCAGCTCATCTTTGTCCGACTGCGGAATAAAATGCTCCAACAGTGCGACCTTGAACTCCTCCCAAGTAATCTGTGTAACCTATCTATCAGCAAACGTCATGTCCAACGATATCTTCCACCATCTCTTTGCATGGGACTCCAAACAAGAGACCACTAAAGGAACCCTCTCCTCCCATGGGCACCGTATCCCAGTCAACATCTCATACATGAAGTCCAGCAACTCCTCTGTCCAAACAGCCGACTTTGTCCCCAAGTAAGATGGGTGAGAAAGTCCTCGGAAAATACTCAACTAATTGGCCCCCGGGTTTGCTTGTGGAACCGGAACCTGCTAGGCCCTGAAAGCCTCCAGAATAGCTGTTAGAGTCTGCCCCATATCCGAATGTAGAAACGGAGTGGGATTCGAGGGAGGTGGTATAACATTCAGAGCTTGCTGGACTCCGCCCTGTGGTGTGGGATGTGCTGGAGGCTGCACCACAAGGACTATTTGTAAGTAAATGGTTCAAAACTAATTAAATAGGTGGATAATTTACATGTGATCCCCCATATTGGCATACCACTGCTTTCACTGCTTAGTTTGTCCCCAAACTAAACTCGTGCGGGGGTGACCCAGGGATTGTGGACTGCTACTTTTTCGAACGAGATATGCCCTGATACCACTTTTAAGACCCCATTTTTTTCTTTTTAAACCACCGGGGTCTTAGGCCCAGAACTGCCACTTTGCGGTGACACCTTCACACCCGGGAAGGCCATCACTACAAAACGCGGATCCTGCCGGCCAAATCGATCACAGAACAATAGCAAAATAATTAAAAGGCAAGCACACAAAAATCACATATATAGTAAATAATCTCCACAAAGGGAGAGTCCATAGAAATAATAAAGTTACAGAAAATAGGGCTCATGCCCAGTACATCAATATTCTCACTACAAATCACTCAGCGCGGAAGCAAAATCTAAACAGTATGATCATAATAAACAAAAATCTATCAAGGGAAATTCCATGAATTTTAAAGGATATACTAAGTGTATTGTTCCAAAATTATAAACAAAATCACAGGGGGCTCTAATTAACTCTATGACCAAACTACCCAAGTTTCAAAACTTTTCATTAAGTTTTGGTGGCCTATCTTACATGTATAAGGGTTGTGCCCTAAACTAGGGTTAGGGTTTTGAGGGATTTATCCATCTCCAAATCCTCTAAGATTTTTACCAGAGGACCTTAGCTACCCTAGTGTCCTCTCTACAAAAGTTCAAGTCCGTACAAGGACATTTGACCCCATGCCCTTCTCAAACCCACAAAGTCCAAACTTAGGGTTTGAAATTGGGTCCTAGGGAAATCCTACCCCAAACCACCCCATAACCCATATGAGGGTGTTAAAAGTCATGCCAAACAAGTGGCCCAAATTTTAGCCTCTGTTGAGGTCGTTTGGCCACACAATCCCACAAGGTGCACTTTTGACCTAAATACCCCATTTAGGCCAAAACTAGTGTTTACTTATTTCCCAACCAAATCAACTCCAAATGAGGTGAAAATTTATACTGAACCTTATGATGACCCTGTGGACCACTCACCAAAATTTGGGAGGGTTTGGAGTTCTTTAAGTCCCTAAATTAATTTACCCTAGGATTATTAAATAATTCCAAAAAACTATAGAATAAGCATCCCCAAAAATTCTCATTTTTGGGCAGGACCTAGTTATATGTTAGGGGGACTCCCTGTCAAATTTCAGGTCATTTGGACTCATGGTGGAGTGGAGCACACACTTTAATCTCTGTCTAGCCCTAGGTATAGACCCCACCAAAATGAGTGCTCTAGTCAAACCAGACACCCAAATTGGTTCAAACAAATTTTAAAATACAGCAAACTCCTAAGGCTACACCTTTGATATTTATCACTTTTTCTGTAGGTATCCCTAGGTATTTTTAATAAATAGAAACATTAAATACAATTTCTGTGATAGAAATGAAATATTATGAAAATATAACCTGTAGTTTAAATCGGCTCTTACACGAATCTTAAAGCGCATCCAGCGGCATCTTGTCATCTTCAAGCTCCAACTGATTGCCAGGATCATCCTGTCCTGGAGCCACTTCCCGACTAAATTCCCGGCCATCCGGCTGCCTCCCTAACCGGCCACCGCCACCACCACCTCCATCGAGGTGGTGGCTATCGCCAAGCGGTGGCACAGCCGCCGGAGGGGCGGATTTCGGCGATCCCGACAAGCTCAAATTTGTGGAAAAACCAAGAGAAAGCTTCTCCCGATTGGGCTCAATTGAGGCAGAATCTTGGCCCTAACAGTTCCTATGATCTACCCACAGTGAGAGAGGAAGGAGAGGACCTTGTTTGCGGGCTGGAGACGTGCCGATCGCCGGGATGCCATAGTAGTGGTGTCGCCGACCGGGTTTCGGCAATAGAATAATGGAATGCTTCATCTCCGTCAGATTAAGTGTGTAAACGACTCCCCTGAGTTTAGTGAAGCTTTTAAAAGAGTAAAATGGGGGAGAGGAGGGGCCAATCACCAATGGCCATTAATGGCCTTCAATGAAGCTTTCAGCAAAGTGGTGGTGGTGGGGGGGGGGGGGGTGAACCTGCCTTGTGGTGGCCGGTAAATGGATGGAAACTTCTCCTCTTCCCCAGAGGAGTTGAATCCAGCAAATAAAGGTGGCCCTTGGCCCCCCTAAGCCATGAATAGCTTTCTTTCTTCCTCTTTCTCTCTCCTCCATTAAAGGGAAATTTGGAGTTTTATCTCTCCTGGTCTTCATGGCCGAATTATGTCATGGCACTAGCATAAATGCAACCTACTAAGCTAAAGTGGTTAGGAGGTGGTTAGCCCAAGTGGCTAGGGCTTGAGCTTGGGATAGCCCTTTTGAGCTAAGTTTGACTTAACCTAGCCTAGGGTTGACTTTGGTCAAATTGACCTTTTATGTCACCATCAATGGGTCCTTGGTGATCTATTGGCCTCCCCTAGGGTCTATGTAGGGATGGGTAGTGTTGACTTGGCATCATGAAGGTCACTTGACCCTTATTAAGTGCACTTTGACCATTTTGGGGTTTGAGTTGACTTGGGTCAACTTAGCCACTAGGGTTGACCCTAATGGGTCCTTGGTGACCCTATGACCTCAATCTAGGGTTATGAGGGCATGGGTGGGGTCAACTTGGCTAAGGGAAGGTCAATTGACCCTATGTAGGTCAGTTTGACCCATTTAGGATTAGGGTTGACTTAAGTCAACTTAAGCTCTAAGGTTGGCCCCAATGGATCTTTAGTGACCCATTGACCCACTATAGGTCTAGGGAGACCTTGGTAGGGTTGGTTGGGCTCATTAGGGCACATTGCCCTTGGCTAGGGCAACTTGCTCTATTTAGGCCTAGGATGATCCTAAGTCAACTTGGCTATCCTGGGTTGACTCAAATGGACCCTTAGGGCCTTTCAACAGATTGGTGAGGTCATTATGGGGTCTTAGAGTCTCATGATCATCCTAAACTAGGGTTTAGTAATCTACTATTTCCAGACCAAAATGATCTAACCTATATCCCTAAGTCCACTTGGTCTTCTTGGGCTTCTAGGGTTTTGTCATGACCTAGTCATGACAAAACCACTCCTAGGGGGTCTAGTTGTCTGAGAGATGTTACAATTATAAACCTAGAATCTTGCGTACCATGAGTTGTTCCCTGGGGAACGTCTACACTCATGTAGGATGTATAATATCTTAAATGAAGTATTTTTCTGCAGCGTATAAACTATTTTTCTTTCATGAACTTGATGAGCCACCAAGCTGAGGGATACGGTTAAATGCTTAACTTAAATTGTATTTTCTCTAAATCACTTAAAGATCTCTCTTTTGTGTCCAGTAGGAGTTTTTCCTGAGCGTCCGCAGTTTCCCCTACTGACGTGGCCTCATGCCGCGCATTTTACCTTACTTCTATAAGTTTTTTAATGCGGTGAAAATATGGGTTGTGATAGTAGGTATCAGAGGGAGGTTGGTTTGACAAGTTGGTCGAACCAACCACCCGTTGTGTATCAATTTTCCTTCGTTCATTTGCATACACACACACTGATTTATCATCAGTACGTCTTAGCCGAAGTATAGTCACTACACTCATAGTGTGACAAGAAGTATACGAGGCATATTATGTAGTATGGGATGCATAATATGTGTTTGTATATGGATCCACCATAGATGGCAACATGTGATGGTTATGTAGTATGGGATGCATAACCACCATTACATGGTTGCCCATTAACTCGTTTTTTTTTCTCATTGCATGCGATGTTATATAGTATGAGATGCATAACATTTCATGTGTACGCCGCTCATAGCATGCATTAAGGCCCTTTTTAGAATGCGTAGAACTGCATACATAACATATCATCGCATAAGCACGCATGCTAAGTTAAGGTTTACACGATGACACATGTACACACATGATTTCAAGTATGAATAAAGAATCCATGCATTCATATTACAGGCACATGATTCAGTAGGATGAGAGGATATCATCCTAATAGGACATGGTATCATTTATAAATTCCCAGAGCAAGTTTGCAACATAAGCAAGTGTGTTTTAAGTATGGTCTTAACTAAGTTGTATAACCTAGTCATAATCTAGGATTTTGATGAGTCGTTCGGTTGACCTTTTAGAAATGAATCCAAAGCCTCCCACGACGAGGTCGAATCCCCAGTCGGAGGGTGAGTTGTCAGGTGCACAGAGCGATGCATTGATCGAGAGTCTGCGTCAGAGCAATGGGGCTCTATGAAGACAATTAGTTGCGATGCAATCGCAGATTCAGTCTTTGTTGTCTGCCGCTCCTGCGCAGCAACCCTTAGTGCAAGATTCTACCGTGGGTCAAACCATACCCATTAATCCTGCTCCTTTGGTTCCCCCAGTGACGCTACCACTAGAGATGAATTTTATCTCGCATTTCCAGTGATTGGACCTCCAACTTATGACGGGAGTGTCGACTTTATGGTTCTGGATGATTGGGTCATTGCTATAGAAGAGATGTACTCGTATTCGAGGATTGCAGAAGCCCAGAAGGTAATGATTACGTCCTATCAGCTAAAAGTCTTGGCAAAGAGTTGGTGGATTTGGGAAAAGGAGAGCCTAAATGAAGGATGCTCGTGGGAATCATTTAAGAAGATGATACTTAAGAAGTTCCTACCCTCGGTCGAGTAGGACCGTTTGATGAATAATTTCCTACATATGAAGCAAAGATAGCTCACAGTGAGCGAATTTGAGATTGAATTTAGTAAGTTTAGCAGATTTTCTCGTGATTTGGTAGCTTAAGAGGAGGGATGTGTGAAACGTTTCCTTGGAGGACTAAGAAGCGATGTCTAGTAGTGGGCCTGCGCTTATAGAGCTGAAAGTTATGTTGAGGCAGTGGAAACCGCTCCAAAAGTCGAGGCGATTGAAAATGCCAAGAATCGAGGTGCTGCAGCGATAAAATAGAAGAGAAAGGGTGTTGAGGATGGAAGTTTTAGGACATCTGGCCCTTCTTCGAAGAAGAAAAGTGGAGAGATTTGTAACTTCTGTGGTCGGTCTGGCCACCCTTACGAAAGGTGTTTCAAAAGGACTGACACTCTAAAATAGCAGCAAGTGCTCGCCATCCAAGGTGCACCCAAGGAGATCTTGTGTGCACATTCTGTTCAACAAAGGGTCATGACGTGAGTCATTGCTGGTCGAAGGATAAGGCTTGTTTCCAGTGCAGGCAGAAGGGGAACTTGAAGTCTTCATGCCCCCAAGTTCAGTCCCCAACGCAGCCTGCTCTGCTCCGGGCTCTGCCACTACTGCCAAATCGGGACAAAGGGAAATGAAAGCTAAATGTGGTGACCAGAGAGGAAGCTCAGACCTCTAACCAAGTGATATCAGGTTAGATTCTTGTTTAATTTTTACTCTCCTTTATTTTTCCTAGTTTTCGTTTGTTTAGTTATGTATACTACGATTCTAGGGGAGTTTAAGGTGAAGAATAGGTGGGAGCACGTTCTTTTCGATTCGGGTGCCACCCATTTCTTTGTGGCACAAAGTATTTTAGATAAACATTGCTTGAACCTAAATCAATTTGGAGATTCCTTCAACATCAATTTTCTCTTTGGAGATCTTGTGATATCAAATCAAGGAGTTCAGAGATGTACTATTTGTCTTGGTGATTTCCTAGCCTTTGCGGATCTGATGGTGTTGTACCTGGAAGATTTTGACGTGATTTTAGGCATGGACAGGTTATCCAGGTATGATGCGGTAATCCAGTGCAAGGCAAAGAAAGTGGACTTCAAGATGGACAACAACCAACTCATGAGTGTCTATGGTTTTTAGGGCAAGAGTTCCCTCCTTATTTCTACAGTTCATGCTTGTCTATCTATAGAGTCTGGTTGCGAGCCGTATCTTGTTTCGATTTCTGCTCTGGAAACAGCTTTTGTTACACCACATCTTGAGGATATCTCGGTAGTGCGAGAGTTTCCAGATGTCTTTCCTGATAGCCTTCCAGGACTTCCTCCTGAGAGAGAGGTGGAGTTTGTGATAGACCTCGAGCCAGGTACTCGTCCTATTGCTAAGGCACCATACCGTATGGCTCCACTTGAGTTAGAAGATTTGCGCACTTGGCTGGATGAGTTGTTGCAGTGCTGTTTTATTAGGCCGAGTTCTTCCCCGTGAGGTGACCCTATTTTGTTCGTAAGGAAGAAAGACGGTTCCATAAGGCTCTATATAGATTATCGGGAGTTAAATAAGGTAACCATCAAGAACAATATCTATTGCCTCGGATTGATAAACTATTTGATCAGTTGTGGGGATGCACTATTTTTTCGAAGATTGACCTTCATTCAGGCTACCAATAGTTGAGGGTCTGTGAGGCTGATATTCCTCGGACGACTTTTCGTTCTCGACACGGCCATTTTGAGTTCTTGGTGATGTCCTTTGATTTGACAAATGCCCCATCTTCTTTTATGGACTTAATGAATAGATTGTTCAAGGATTTCTTGGACCACTTCGTGATCGTATTTATAGGTGACGTTCTCGTGTATTCCTGCAGTATTGAGGAGCATGTTAAACACTTGCGCTTAGTTTTGTAGACCCTGAGGGAGCACAAACTCTATGCTAAGCTGGGTAAGTGCGAATTCTGGTTACCCCAAGTGTCCTTTTTGGGCCATATTGTGGGCAAGGACGATATTTCCGTAGACCTGACCAAGATTTCTGCTGTGATGGAATGGAAGAGACCTTCCACACCTTAGGATATTACGAGCTTCTTAGGTCTGGCCGACTATTATAGAAGATTCGTGGAAGGGTTGTCTGTGTTGTCTGAACCTCTAACTAGACTTACACAGAAGAACACCACGTTCAATTGGAGCAAAAAGTGTGATGAGGCTTTCCAAGAATTGAAGAAGGGATTGTATACTGCCCCAGTTTTGACTTTGCCTACCGAAGGAGTTGAGTACGATGTGTATTTGGATGCATCACACATTGGACTTGGTTGTTTCTTGATGCAAGAAGGAAATGTGATCGCGTACGGATAAAGGCAATTAAAGATTCATGAAAGAAACTATCCTACGCATGATTTAGAGTTTGCTGCCATAATTTATACGCTGAAACATTGGAGACATTTAGTGTATGACGTGATGTGCAAGATCTACACAGACCATAAGAGTTTGAAGTACGTCTTCACTCAAAAGGAGTTAAATCTGCGCCAGCGTAGGTGGTTAGAATATGTGGCCGATTATGAAGTGGAGATTCTTTGTCATCCAGGAAAGACTAATGTAGAAGCCGATGCTTTGAGTAGGAAGACTGCCAAAATCTTCAATCTATCTGTGTAGTCCTTGGTAGAAGAATTCTTATTGATGGACATTGAAGTTGGGAGTACTATTGTGCCTGCTAGTTTGGAAGCAAAGAGCCCTCTTGGATTTCCCTTACTAGAGTGCACCAGTAGGATGATCCTGATTTGTTACATCTCCGAAATAAAACTGAGAAGGGAGAGCTACCTAATTTCTCTTTGGACGAGTTAGATACTCTGAAATATCGGGGTAGATTTTGTATCTCCGCTTTTGGTGATATTCGGGCTAAAATTTGTAATGAAGCTCATGGTTCAAGTGTTGCCTACCATCCTGGTTCCACCAAAATGTATAAGGATCTGAAGCAAATTGTTTGGTGGTCGGGAATGAAGATTGATATAGAAAAGTTTGTGTCAAAATGTTATACGTTTCAGCGTGTTAAGGCTGGCCACAGAAGGCCTGGTGGTAAACTGACACCGCTTGATATTCCATGTTGGAAGTGGGAAAGTATTTCGATGGATTTCATCACCGGTTTACCAAAGTCTCCCCGTGGGCACGATTCTGTTTGGGTGATAGTTCATAGATTGACTAAGTGTGCTCATTTTGTGCCCTTTAATAATGGGTATTCTATGAATAAGATAGCTGAGTTGTACCTTGATGAAGTCATCAGATTGCATGGAGTGCCGGTTAGTATTGTGTCAGATCGAGACTCTATATTTACGTCTCGTTTTTGGAAGAGCTTACAAGAGGGATTGGGTACTGCTTTAAGGTATTCCACCGCCTATCATCCACAGACAAATGGTCATACAGAAAGGGTAAATCAGATTGTGGAAGATATGATCAGGTGTTATATATTGGATCATGGTGGTACTTGGGATGAATTCCTTAGACTCATGGAATTTGCATACAATAATGGTTATTAAGAGAGTGTGCAGATGGCGACGTTTGAGGCCTTGTACGGAAGGCATTGTAGGACACCTTTATTTTGGGCTGAGGTTGGTGAGAGATTGCTACTAGGTCCTGAAGCCCTTGAAGAGATGAATTATGCTGTGACTCATATTCGAGAGAAGCTCTGTATAGCGTAAGAGCATTACGAGAAGTATGCTAATGCACAAAGGGTCGATCAGGAGTTTGTCGTTGGGGACTTGGTTTTTCTGAAAGTCTCTCTGATGTCAGGTGTTAAAAGGTTTGGAAGGAACCACAAGTTAGACCCCCGTTATATGGGACCTTTTAAAATTCTTGAGTGCATCGGAGTGTCAGCTTATAGATTAGATTTGCTTGCTATCTTCCCTGGTGTCCATGATGTGTTCCATGTAAGCAAGTTGCGAAAGTGTGTTCGTAGTGATCGTCAAGTCCTTGACTCGGTACCTCAGATTCAGCCCAACCTTTCATATGTGGAAGAACCTGTCCGTGTTTTAGAATCACAAGATCGAGTGTTACGAAGAAAGACCATCCCCATGGTCAAGGTTTTTTGGATAAATCATGACGTCGAGAGCGATATGTGGGAATTGGAGTCGGTGATGAGGGAATCACATCCGCACCTCTTCCCTTAGTTTCTGGTATGTCTTCATTCTTTTGGTAGTGTTTGATTTTCTCGTTTTGGTTTGATTTTGGAGTTGTGTTAAGTTTCGGGACGAAACTTCTTTTTGGGGGGAGTGACTGTAACGCCCCCGATTTTTCTGATGATATTATTTGTTTTGGTATAGCCATATTTATGATGTCAAAGCGTTATTTTTTTATGTTATGTGGACGGAGCAGCACCGTTAGTGCGTTTTCGTGTCCGTTGGGTCTATTTAACTAGATTTTTGGGATTTTGATTTGGATTGAAGGTTTTCCTTCATTGAAATGATGAGGCTTTGAGATTTTGGACTTGTCCAGTTTTATTGCGATCCGAGCATTTTGGTCCTCGACGCGTGTTTGGATCTTTGTGATGATTTTGATTGTGTAAGCATTTGATGATAGCGTCTCAAGAATGGTGAGTCGGATTCTAGGGTTGTTATCGCTATTAAATTTGTTTAATTCGTCTCGCGTTTGGGCCTCCGTTTTTATCTCATATTTTCCTTGTTCAAACCATTTGAATATGATTATTACTATATTATTAAAGCCTTATGCCTGTTTTGATTCTCGGGAAGCCCTCTTTAAGGGTAGGTTTTCATCGAGCGGAGGCGTGAGTTGATTTTTCGGGGTGTTGTCTGGACTTTGACTAAGCGTCAAGCTGAGGTCAACGATCGTCGAGCTGAGCTCGATGAAAGTCGATCATAGCTCGACGAAAGTCAAATGAGAGGCGCTGTCTGGGTTTGTCTTAGCATCGAGCGGGGCTCGATGATCGTCGAACTGGGCTCGACGATCGTCAAACGGGGCTCGACGATCATCGAACGGAGCTCGACGATCGTCATACAGAGCTCAACGAATCGTCGTGCGGGCTTTTTTCCTTGTGTCTTAAATGAACTTCGACCGGAAATCGTCGAACGGGTTTTTGGGTTCGACGAACTTCGAGCAGAATTCGTCGAACGGAGTTGTTCTTCCCTCTTGTTCTCGAGAAGTCTTGCAGTTCTCAGGAAATTCCCCCTTGTTGTTCTCGAGAGGAATCTTCTTGTTCTCGGGAGAGGCGGTCTAGTACTCGAGTAGTCCTGAGTTATTCTCGAGTAATGCTTACCCATTAATCGAGAAGTCTTCTTATTTCTCGAGAAGCTCTCGAGAAATTTTTCTCTTGTTCTCGAGAAAACGATGGTTGTTCTTGAGATGTCCAGTAGTCTTTTATCCAAATTGTCCCTTTTAGTACTCGAGAAGTATGTTTTTTTCTCGAGAAGGATTGTTGTACTCGAGAACTGTCCTTCTAGTTCTCGAGAAGTTTTGCAGTACTCGAGAAGCCCTGTTGTTCTCGAGAAGTTCATTTCTGTACTTGAGAAATCTTCTTTCCACTCGAGAAATCCCAAACCCTAAACTCGAGAAGTCATTCCTGGATCTCGAGAAGTCTGGTTCGGCCGATCTCGGTTTGTTTTCTTAAGTTTAGTTATTCTAAATTACACCTAGTATACATATACCCTTTTTATTCTTCCTCCATCATTTGGACCGAATTTACCGTTCATATCCCGAACCAGTGAAGCGTGAGCGCGAGAGAGAGAAATTTTTTCCGTGATTCTTCCGGTGGCCGCCGACGGTGCTCCGGTGCTCGAAATCTTGAACCGATCATAGATCCTGAAAGCTCTCAGCGAGAGCTTCATCATTGTGGTAAAATCTTCCCTATTTCTTTAGTTTCTCTCGTTAGGGTTTTAGGCCATAACCTCTATTTCGGCTATTTCTGGTTAGATTTCGACTCTCCTCATCTCCTTTAGCCCTGATCTGTGATAAGGAATGATTTGGAGAGTTTTTCCGGCAAAACCAAGGCAAGTGGTGGTTTCCCTTTTCCTTCTCCCTTCCAATCTTGATGATAACTGTTAACCTCATTTTCTTTAATCTTTCTGCACTATTATCATTTTGATTTGTAGATATATTTAATCTTCCTTGAAATCAACTTGAATTATTAGTTTTGATATGATGATTTAACCTTGTAGCATTGTAGTGGTTGATGGAAATGTTAAATAGGTTGCTTTAATCGTTCTTAACTATTATGTAGGATGTGTTAAGAGTTATTTAGGATTGTGAAATCCTTCCTAAGGTTCAACCGTTTCTTAATCTAGAATTGTCTAGTAGAATCCGATGTTCCAAGGCTTGAGATATATCATAATTCTCTTATTTGCGGGAGTTAGTAGGCGTATCCACCTCCACAATGTTTTGATACTTATTAGTACCTTGTGGAACTCTACCGGGTGTTTGGGCATCTGCGGTGAATGGTGGAGTGTATGAGTCTCCCTCGCAGTTATACAGATATTATATCTGTGAGGGTGTGTCCAGATGAGTGACCACCTCGTCCGTGTTTTTGGGTAGAGTTGACCACATATGGCTAATAGGGTTATTTTGATATTCTTGCTTATGATTTAATCATGCTCTCCACCTTTTTAGCCTTGTGCATCTGGTGTATTTTGATGTGCGTGATGATTCACGTAAGTTTTATTTTCTGATTCTTTTGTACCTTACTTTTGTACTTTACTTCAGTACTTTTGGTCTGGGGTTGGTACCCCTTTTGACCGTTGTTTACTTTTGGCTTTCTTTTCCGCCACTGCTTGTACCTTCTTGCTGAGGTGTTTTGTGTTTGGAATGCCTCAGGTTCGGAGCTTTAGCAGGTAGTGAAGCCGGTTTTGGATTTCCCGAGCAGCAGTGTTGGCTGTTTTAGTTTACTTTATTTAGTTCAGACATACTTTTATTTTTGTGGGTTTATATTAGATTGTTGATGCCCACAGGGTTGTTGACTTTGGATACTTGCTAGCTGCTAGTTGTTTTCGTTGTGATGAGTTGGATTACTTGCTCTTTGGGATTATTTATGCTAGGAATGCATGTTAGGTATTTTCAAGTATAAAATCTACTATTATTACTTCATGCATTGCATATTTTAAACTCTAACTCATTATATTTAACGACCGTAAAAGCTATTTTTACTACTACTATAAACCTAGAGTCTTGTGTACCATGAGTTGTTCCCTGGGGAATGTCTACACTCATGTAGGATGTGTAATCTCTTAAATGAAGTATTTTTCCGCAGCGTATAAACTATTTTTCTTTTGTGGACTTGATGAGCCCCCAAGCCGAGAGATACAGTTAAATGCTTAACTTAAATTGGATTTTATCTAAATCACTTAAAGATCTCTCTTTTGTGTCCAGTAGGAGTTTTTCCTGAGCGTTTGCAGTTATCCCCTGTTGACGTAACATCATAACACGCATTTTCCCTTACTCTGATAAGTTATTTAATGCAGTAAAAATATGGGTTGTGACATGGACTTTTCGTTTAGGAAGGAATTTTTCTATCCATTAGAAGAAGGAATCCTATAAATACCTATGGTTAATTCGTTCAACCCTAATCGCTAATTCCTACTTTGAAATCGAGAATATAGCCACTCGTTTCGTCAGACACACTGCTTTCGAAAATCGAAGAACGTTGACCTAGCTACTCTCGATCAACGATTCCTTCAAGAAGTGATTCGACCCATCTTGTTTCAGGTTCTATAGAAGATTTCAGATCTAGTCGGATCAAGATTTCAGATCAAGCTTTCAAGAAACATTTCTAGTCTTCTCCTTCCATAAGAACCTCAAGCTTTTCATTCCAAGGAAGAGGAAGATAGGATACTTTCAGATCTGAAGGATTAGATTGGTTTTCAATCTAAAAGCATAGTGTAATTTCTTTTGTACTATAGTAGGAAGAATTATCTTCCGAGGTGTGTATCCTTGTGATAGGATGGAGTTATAGGAGAGTTTGTTCTTCAAGTGTAGGAGAGGTTGTTCTCCGAGAAGTAGGAGTGTTTATTCCGAGCTGTAAGATTTGGTTAAATCTGAGAAAAGTGAAGTAGTTGAATATAGACCCTTGTGGTAGATAGGCGAGGCGGGATAGAGGACGTACCCAAATCGGGGAACCACTATAAATTCTTGTATTGTGCTATGTTTGTTCTGTGTGCTTGCTTGTAATATTTTTTTAATCCATTATAAGATGCAGAACTCACCTATTCACCCCCTCTAGGTGATTTAGGTGGGCAACTAGTCCCTTTTAATTGGTATTAGAGGGGTGTTGTTCGTTATAAGGTTAACACCTTGAACAAGATCACAGTCTTGTTATCTCAGCACAAGTTTACTTCAATGGACCGGAGCAAGGACATGTCCTCAATGAAGCTTCCAATGTGCACTAAGGAGAACTTTCCTATGTGGAAGGAAAGGGTCAGATTCTTTATGGAAGCAGATGATCCAAGAATCTTTTAGATTGTAGAAGAAGGAACTCACGTTCCTACTCAACCATCTGTCATGAATCCAAACATGATGGTTCCTAAAAAGATGATGTACTTGAACAAAAATGAGATTGCTCTCCTCTCCTTGGACAAGAAAAATAAAATTATAATTGCATGTGCAGTGGATGACTCTATGTTGTAAAATCTTTTCCACTGCAAGTCTGCCAAGGAGATGTGGAATTATCTGGTTATTCTGATGGAAGGTACTGAAGAAGTGAGAGATGATCAAAGATCTTTACTCAACAAAAAGTATGAGGCATTCAAATAAGACCCGAAGGATACCATTGCTGATAGTAATGAAATGTTCTTCAAGATTGTCAATGGTCTAAGAAACTATGGTTGGGCATTCACTAATGGTGAACTGAACGATAAATTCTTAAGATCCCTGACAAAAGAATAGGACACTAAGGTTGTGTCCAATAGAGAATTTAGAAAGTTTCCCGAGTCTAATCCTCAAAATCTATTCGGGAAGCTCTTATCTTATAAACTACAAATGAATACAAGAAAGAAAGAAGAGCAAAATGGTAAGACTTCATTCAAAGAGAAGTCTATAGCATTGAAGGCCGAAGGGTCAAAGGAATATAAAGTTGTGACACCAGTAAGGACACAAGCTTCTGATGCACAAGAAGATTCTGAGCCAAACACCTAACGCTCTGAATTTTATGATGGAGAGTTCTCACTAATCTCTAAGTAATTCAAAAGAATGCCCAGCAAAAAGTGGCAAAGGAAAGGCCAGTCCTCCACCTCTGACTATAAAAGTTCATATCGTAATGGTGATCGATCCGAGAAAAGCTACAACAGAGATGACAGGTAAAATTCTAAACCGAACAAGCATTCTTCATTTGACATTATTTTTTATTGCTGCAATAAGCCAGGACACGTGATCGTGAAGTGTCCTTACAAAAATAAGGATCCAAGAAAGAAGAGAAGAGTTCCTTCAAGCATAAGAGGAAGGAAGAAAAGAGCTTCATCGCAAAGAAGTCAAAGAATCTTAGTGACAGTGACTCAAGTGAGTCAAGATCAGAAGATAAAGAAGCCTACTTCGGGCTCATAGATCAATCAGATGAGGAAGTAGGTGACTCCCAATACAACGGGAAGGTAAACTCGCACACCATGATATTAGAATCAAAAACATCATCTAGTGGTCATGAAGACTACTCTTCTGGGGAAGATGATTCTGACTTGATGGCTTAACATCAAGTTAAATATTTTGACAAATACCATAAGGTTATCAAAAAGTAATAACAAGAGATTTCTTCTCTCAAGGTAGTGGAATCAAGTCTGAGAGAGGAAATTATAGAATTGACTCCTCTCAGAGATATAGTTCACTCCATGAAATATGAATTAAAATGCTCAACTGATCTACTATGTCAGAAAGAGAAGTTCTTAGATATATAAGAAGAAAATCTTTTGGTTGAGAGGAAACTTGTAAAATGCTACTCCAAGCCAAAGACTGTTCTTCCACTCAACGATGAATTTTTTGCCCCTAAGAAGGGTAGTAGTATAGGACATGTAGTTGAAAAGGGTAAGGATGCTAAGAGAGCTGCTACTAAAGGCCAAGGGAAGACATCAACCATCCTTTAAGAAGGTAATTTTTCCCACAAATCAATATGAATTTGAGATGTCCTATGGTCACTTTGTTAGGCCAACTTATGTTGAGCCTAAAAAGAACTACCAAGGATGGACAAATCCCCGAGACTTTCGTGCAAGTGCCTTCAAGGCACCTTATGAAGAAATAACTCTTAAAGAGTATGGTCTCTACATTCATGGACCTAGTATCAAGAAAGCACCAAAAGTGAAAACTGTTATTCCTAAGGATAAGGAGACAATGAAGCCTTGTGTTTGCTGCAATCATCAGGCCTCAACCTCCAAGTCTGTTACACCTTCTAGAAATCCCATTCAGAAGGTAAAGCTGGAATATAAAAGAAGGTACAACAGGTTTGATTGCTAGTGTTGCGACAAGATCAGTCACTTTACCATAGATTGTTGGTTTTATCTAGTCAAGTATGAAACTCCACAAGTTAACATTGCGAGACCGACCACTGGAAATGTTTATATTCCTAGTTGTGTAAATCTAACTAGGAACTAAGGACCCAAATCTGTTTGGGTTCCTAAGGGTAAGTGATTTATGAATGCAGGTATGTCAAAAGGCCAACAAAACTCCTATTTGGTATTTGGACAGTGGATACTCTCCGCATATGACCGGGACAAGAAGCCTACTACTAGAGTATACCACAGTTGAGGAAGGCCCAAAAGTTATTTTTGGCGGTTCAGATAGGGGAGTAACTAAAGGCTACGGTATGATTTCTAACGACATAGTCTCCTTCACAGACGTGGCTTATGTTAAAAGATTACAACATAATCTCATAAGCATAAGCTAATTATGTAATAAAGGCTATATCGTTGAGTTTTACAAGTACAAGTGTTTAATAGAATCATCTGCCAATTTGGAGACAGTCTTAACAGGAACTCGGAGTATAAATATTTTTTGATTAAATTTTCTTTGTTTAGACAATTCTACACCAGTGTGTCTTTTAGCAAAAGATAGTGTGTCTCTCTATGACCAATGGAACAAGAGATTAGCACATATTAATTTTAAAACTATAAGTATGCTATTTTCTCAAAACTTAGAACATGATGCTCTCAACATTAAGTGCCTTAAAGAGAGTCCATATCACGCATGCCAAATGGGAAAGCAGACAAGGGCTATCTTTAAGGGTATTGTTGAAAATGATTCTTCTAGATGTTTATTTCTACTTCATATGGACTTATTCGGTCTTATGCCAATTCATAGTTTAGGGGGTAAAGTATATACGTTAATTATTATTGATTACAACTCTCATTTTACTTAGGTGTACTTTTTAAAACACAAGTCAGACACATTTGAAGCATTCATAAATTTTGTCAGGCAAATTTAGAGCGAATTGAACTACTCAGTGGTCAAAATTAGAAGTGACCACGAAACAAAATTTGAGTATAGGGCCACGACAAAATTTTATGCAACTCAAGGTATCTTTCATGAGTTTCCTCCCTACGTACTCCACAACAAAATGGAGTTGCCGAGAGAAGGAACAGAACCCTCACTGAAGCATGTACAACTATGTTGAATTACTCTTCACTACTAGAGTACTTCTGGGCAGAAGCAGTCAACACTGATTTCCATGTGCAAAATAGAGCATTAATCAACAAAAGCCATCGTAAGACACCTTATGAACAATTCAAGGGCAGAAAATCGACTGTGTCCTACTTTAGGATCTTTGGTAGCAAATGCTTCGTACTTAATAATGGGAAGTATTATCGCACAAAGTTTAGTGAAAAATATTTTGAAGGTATTTTTGTAGGCTATAGTAGCCATAGTGATGGAGACGATGACCCACAACGTTTTAAAGACGGCGACGACGTGCTTACGGATGACCATGTGGAGCGTCGCCATAGTATCCGTCCTGAACGCAAACCAATATATTAATAATTAATAATAATTTATCAATTATTATTATTAATTATTAAGTCATTTTCATGTTTTATTTTTTTTAGCATTTTTATCTTTATTGAATTTAAATAATTCATATAAAGATGGGTGCTTATAACCATCATAGGTTGTTTTAACTATTTCATTTCTAGTATTATGATGGGTGCATATAACCATCATAACTTTCATTTTGAATTTTGAATTTTGAATTTTTAATTTTGAATGGAGGGAGATTGAGTGGTGTAGGCTATATATAATCATGTTATGAAGGAATAATTAGAGAATGAAATAGAAGAAAAAAATCTCCCTCAAAATCTTGTGAAGATTTCCTTCCTACTCTCCTCTCCTCTCCTTTCTCCTTCTCCAAATTTCGGCCCCCCTTGTCTCCCTTCTCTATCTCGGCTTCTCCTCCTCCTCCGCCTCCTCCCTCTTCCAAAGAGCACCACCTGAGCCCCTCCTTCTCCAAACCGAGCCCACTCTCATCCTTGCCAACCACAACCGACCACCCTCCTCCTTGAGTAAATCAGCCAAGGCAAAGGTTGCCTCCTTGTGGACTCTAACTCCAGCGTGAAGCGACGAAGGCTGTCAAGTTTCTCTCCTTCTGGCGTGACTCCGTCGGATCCATTGAAGAAGAGATCCAAGTAGAGAGAAATCTGAATCACCCATTCTGATTGGGTAACGAATCCTTTCTACATTTTGTGTGTTTCTCTTCCTAGATTAATTTGTGTGGTGGATTTTTTTAGCGTTAATTTGGATAGAATTGAAAACATCGTGGTTATCTTTCATTATTTGTAGCTTCTTCTTTATTTCATTTTCAATCGAAAAGGTTTGGCGAACCTTCGTTTTCTTTTGTTGGGAGAGATCTACCCTTTCCGAATCGTATTTTATTCGGTAGACCTCTTTTGGTACAACACCGCTTGTTCGGGCCGTATAGGTTCCTTTAGCTGGAAAGAACTTTGGCCTATAGCCCTTGTTCGATCCTAATCGGTTTGGCTACCCGTACTCTAGTATAAAATTGATAACATTAATTACGTGGTGCTGCGTAGATCGAGTGTGCGAGTGTAGAATTTTGTTCGTAGAGGGATATTCGTGTGTGTCCGTAGATATATTTTGTTGTCAATGTGCAAGCATGCATCAATTTGGTATCAGAGGGATGTTCACGTCAATTTCCTAATTATCACCCTCCCCCTTTTAATTTTTCTTTCCCGACACGCACTTGCACATTTCATTATACAATATACAAAACAAATTTTGAAATTTTGGTCTGCAAATAGCGGCCTACAACTTTCAGTTTTTCTCAAAATTCAAAAAAAAATAAAATTCAGAAAATTCTCCATCATTTTCTTAGTAAGAAAACCCAAAAAAATTTATTTTTCATTAAGTCATTATTTTAATTATGTTTTTTTAAAATTTAACTGTTGGTCTGCAAATAGCGGCCTATATTTTTATTCTTCAGCAAAAAAAATCAAAACGAAATTATTTAATAATTTTCATATTATTTCTTGCAAGTAAATAAAAAAAAATCTTTTATCGCCATAGTTATTAAGTGGGAACAATTCCATCTTAGAAAATTAGATAGGGTCAGGTTCATTTCTCTTGCATGTGCACCAGTTCCGGGTGAGTTTTCTCTCCGGTTCTCACTAAAATGGCATATGTCGTATATGCTGCCCGGTTAGACTATTCATATTCTAAGGATATGGCTAAACACACCCCTATGGCACAACACTTTTATCCTACTTATGACGGGTTAGGATGACCCCAAATTTTTAGAGATTGGCTTAAGGGGCTAGAAAATTATTTTAATTGTAACTTATGGGACGACCACCAAAAGGTTAACATCACCCGAGATCGATTAGTAAGTCAAGCCCGCATATTTTGGCAAAACGATGAGCGTCGTGTTGGTAGTAATAAGCATACTTGGCAGGCAATGCGTATCCTACTCTCGGATCAATTTGATCCCGCCTATCTCCGCACTACTAACACCAAGCCTGCGAGTGAGTATCATTATGACACTAGTTCCATACCTGTCTTTAAGAATGACTATAAACCAAACGCCTAGACCGAGCTGCAGAAAACTGATGATTTGGCTACCCTTAAACAAGGAAATAAGTCGGTCTCAGATTATATACAACTCTTTAAGGATATGATGGTTAGGAGCGGTGTGACGGAATTGCCTGAGGTCACGCTTTCTAGGTTTTGTAGGGGGTTAAACCCCTACATCCAGGGTAAGTTACTGCGTCATGGTCACACTGACCTGAACACCACCTTTGATGCTATATTGGAAATTGAGAAGCACTACATTCCTAGAAGTAAAGTTCCCTTGTGTCAGACGATTACTACATGTGAGTCTAGTGGCGTATCTGATCGTGGTTCTATGGAGCGTTCTAACCAAATTACGCCCATAGACCCTTGTGAGTCTTCCCCCAAGTTACCTGCATTAGTCATTAACTCTCCTGTTGAGTCTGAGGTTGTGTCTAGGACTGTGCCCGTCACTGAGGACGAGGCTGATTACGTTGACGATTTGAGTGACGATGAGGAGATTGGTTACCCTAGTGACTTGGATGAAGAATTCTCTCCTGAGGAATCATCTCCACTCCCTTTCGACGATATTTCTGAGGCATCTACCATGATTATCATGGAGTCTTCTGTGGACCCAGTACTGGTAGATGTTTCGTTGGTGTTGGAAGAGTCACCTTGGGATAGATGTTTATCTTGGGATGAACTTAGTGATGCACATCTGAGAGATAGTTCATTGATATTATCGTCGTTGCTTGAGGTTAAAGCTAATTTAGATTCTCCCCGGGATTCGATTTGCTCAATCCTCTATCCTGATTTTGATGAGGTACCTACATAATGGGAAGATTTGGCTAGCGAAGGAAGTGTTGTATTGGGAGATTTTCCTTGTGTGTGAAAGTTATTTTTGGATGACATTAGCATTGAGGACCAAAAATGCATTTCCTTGATGTTATCTCCATTGCCTGAAGCCCAATCTAGATTAGAAATTATGTCGGGTTCAATTTTGCCTACTTCAGAGACCGTTACTGATTCTGATTTGGAGGAAGTATCAAGCGTGTTGGAAGATATTTTGGCGGAGTTGGAAGAGTAATCCTGTGATGAATGTTTATCTGAGAGTGAGTTAGGTGATGATGATCTGAGTGAGTTTTCTGTGAGGACGAATCTACTGTTTGATCTTCCTTTTGATTTTGATGACTTGCACCCGGAGGAATTTTCTTGGACGTTAAATCAGTGTTTTGACGGTGAGTATGACTTAGCTCCTCCTCCAGAATCGACCTTGCTGACTCTCCCTCCGGTTCACTTGACTCGATTAGATGACTTGCTAGGACACGAGATGGTTCATTTTAGTCCGAGAAATATTGATGTGCCCATTTTGGAGACCGTTACTGCTTCTGAATTGGATGACGTTAATTATAAAATTAGAACTGCGACTTTGATGCCTATGAAAATCATCTCTGATTTTAAGGCTCTCGTACCCCCGGATTTAACCCTGTTACCCTCCGTTTTTGGATTGAGTCACATAGCGCATGGGTTCACTCCACACGGTAGCAAGATATTTAGGCACACTTATAATAAATTACTCTATATAGTTGCGTCTTATGATTATTTATATGCTTGTTGCTCTCCGAATGAGATCGTGCACGGATTTAAAGCACAAGTGCCTTTTGACATGACTTCGTTTCAACTGTCTGATAAACCAAGTCAACTCGCACTAGTTTATGCCTCTCATGTTCAAAAATTATATAAGCACAGTAGTGAAGCGCTAGCCATACAAATTATATTTTATCAATTTCATGCTAGTTTACATAGAAGAGCGTCTCACTATATGATTTGCGATTTAGTTTTGGTGCGTCTCATCCCTGAACGGTTGCCTTCAGGTACTATAGAAGGCGAGTTGGTGAGCTGGACCTTTTTCGGATAGTAATGAAATTAGGAGAATACACATATCATTTGAAGCTTTCCACTGATTGGGGTATTACCTCTATTTTTAATGTTTCTAATTTAACGCTATATGTTTCTCCACCACTTTAATTATCTACCTGTCTGTTTGGGTCCACTTTGTTTTCTTATGGTTTAGGGAGTGAGCTTATGCCTGGATCGTTCTCTTCATCTGTCTTCACTGGAGGTATGTTGGTTGTTGAAGTACAACCCCATATTCGCTGGGCGGCACCCAAAGGCATCAACGGTTGAGGTTGAACCAGCCTCGGGCTAACTTGGGCCTAAAGACCAGAAGAGCTCTTGCGCCGGAGGAGCACCCGCCTAATGGCAGGTGATATCCCGCCCGTGACCAAAAACTGTCGAGAAGGAGTGGCCTCAATATCGTGCTGAGTGAGCTCCACTCACCCAATACCATGGTCAGCAGCGACAACGTCAAGATTAGAGGAGCTCCCACCTGGAAACGAGCGAGAGCGTTCACCAGCGGTCAGCCAGGACCCGCTTTCGGCATAGTCGGCGAGAAGGATTGCGTATCGGGGAAGGTGGGGGCTGGCTCAGCTTGAGACTTTCGACACTCCTTTTTGGCTCCCGCTAAAGGAAGATGAGAGGGTTCTCAGCATAGGGTTCTTGCCGAGTGGGGCCCAGGGTTCGGGGTAAAATTACTTAATCGCCCTCGGATAAAATTACCCATACACCCCTAGGGGCTGCATTTAGTACTTTACAAACAGCGGGATTTGGCTATTGACAGACCAGCCAGGGGTATTTCAGTAACTTCAGGTCAGCAAAAGACTATAAATAGACCCAAAAGGTCTCCTTAGAAGGCAGACTCTTATTATTCTCCAAGTTTCCAGTGCTTTCTGAGGAGCTCCTAGCCCAGCTTCTAGCTTTGGAGGGGAAGCTCTCAGAGATCTTTCGGGTATTAGGTGGGACCTCCCTGCTGAGGCTTTGGGTCAGTCCTAGGCACTTAGCAACCAGTCGAGGATCGGGACTCGAGAGAAGTACGTGTTGCCTGCACCCCTGTTTTGAACTCCCGTTGAGGTCAATTTTGGCTTCAACAGTTCTGGTGCGGTTAGCGCGGAAGGTAGTTGATACAAGAATGCCTTTAGTTTTGTCCCATGACTGGAGGTTACAGTGAAGGTTCTGGCTCAGGAGGATCCCCCACCCGGGGAGAGGAAGCGACAAGGAAGATGCTAGAGGACTTTAGGCGAGAGGTCCAATAGACCATCAACTTGGCCTTCTCGGCGAGGAGCGAGTGGGCGACACCTCCAGTTCTGGTGGAAGTTGTCCCGCTCTTGGGCGAGAATGCTCCTGGGCAGCATCCCGGGAAGGAGATCCCGGTAGAGGTCGGCGAGAGGGACATGGCCGCGCGGGAACTTTTCCCAGGCCAACGCCCCTAAAAGGAGATTCCGGCAAATTTAGGCGAGAGGGAGGCGGCTGTGCGGGAACTCTTCCCTGGGCACGGTCTCGCAGATCAAGCCAGTCAGCTGAGGCCGCGAGACGTGCCCTTCCGCCAGCCAGGAGGCGAGAGCCCTTTCAGCAAGCTCAACATCTCATATCCTGTGTTAGAGGGGTTCCGGGAGCCGAACATGTCCTATTACTCGGGGAAGGATGACCCTGTGCAGCATGTACAGTGGTTCGAGTATGTAGTTTTGATAAGGCAGATGTCAGATGCCTTCAAGTATCGGCTATTCGCCATCACGTTGAAGGAGAAGGCCCGGGACGGGTTCCACTAATTGTCGGCTAGCTCAATATACAGCTTTGAATATCTACGCAGGGGGTTTCTGTTAAGGTTCTTGACGTCAAAAAAGCAAAAGAAGGAGGCAAAGTTCTTGTTTACAGTAAGGCAGAAGCCGGAGGAGACGCTGGGTCATTACGTCGACCGGTTTCAGGAAGAGGTTATCCTGGTCCAGGAGGTCCCAGGGTACGCGCTGATGCTCGCCTTCACCCTGGGACTGAGGCCGAGTTTCTTCAGCATTGAGTTGAAGAGAGTACCCCCCCCCCTCTCCTTTGAGGAGCTCATGGAGAGGGCGGCGAAAGAGATAGACTTCAAAAGGGCGAATCCGGCGTTTGCCAGGAAGTTGGCCAGGTTGGCGGAGGATGATGTGAAGGAACTTGCAGCGGGAAGGCAAAGAGAGCAAAGAGAAGAGAGAAGGAGGGAACAACCCCGAGGACAGGGGCAGCAGCATGGATAGGGGGCTCGGGAGCTAAACAACCGGTTTGGATGGAGGCCTCATGAGGGTCACCCCCAGGGTCAAGGAGGAGGTTTTCATGGAAGGGAAAACCTTCGCGAGCCGAGGAGGTTCGATCAATAGGCGTGGAGGCAGGGACCGAGGGATCACTTCCCGCCACAAGAAGCAATGGAGGTTGGTAGAGGAAGATGAGGAAGGAGAGGAGTTCAAGGTGCTGGAAGAAGGGGAGGTGGAGAAGGAAGTGGGGGCAGGGTGGTGTTGCCCTTCTATGACTTCCACCAGGAGGAAGGTCATGTGACGACCACCTGCCCGGAGTTCTTAGAGATGAGGGAAGCTAGAGGAATGGGGAGGCAGGATCCGCCAGTAAGGATCGTGGAAGTGCAGCAGAGGGAGGAGGAAGATAGGTGTGAGGATAAAGCAGATGTGGGAACCCGAGGAGGGATCAGGGTGATCCACAAGGGAGTAGGGATTGAGGGAACCCGCAAGGGTAGCCTTTAGACCATGTTCCGAAGAGGGGTCGCCTCGACCTCTCTAACTCCCCCCCCCAGATGAAAAAATCACCTTTTCATCTGCTGACATGCCAGACTTTAAGGATCCGTTCTCCAATTCCCTCATGATTGAGACAGCGGTGGAGAACTTCATGGTCTCCACGATACTGGTGGATAACGGGAGTTATGTCAATGTGATCTTTAAGAAGGCTTTCGATGAGATGAAGGTTAAGGGGAAGAGGGTCCTAGCCTTAGATAGACCGCTCTTTGGGTTCTCGGGCGAGAGGAAAGAATTTGAAGGGGGAGTAGGGCTACACGTGAAGTTGGGAGGTGTGTCACGGAACTGCAGGTTTGTGATCGTGGACGCCCCAAGCAGCTACAATGCCATATTTGGGCATCCCCTCATCAGCGCCTTTCGCTGCGTCCCCTCCTCGTTTCATCAATGTCTCAAGTTTAATAATGGAGGGGTGCAGGTCAGGATTAGGGGAGACCCAAAGGTGGAGAGGCAGTGCTACATAACAGAGGTCAACACTGTGTCTTGGATTGCGGAGGTAGAAGAGTTGGAGAGGGAGCTAGCGGAGCAAGGAGAAGATATCGCGGAAGAGGAGGTGATCCTAGGGGAGGCGATAAGGGAAAGCGCGGAGGAGCAGGGGAAAGTTGAGCAAGAGGCACGGAGGGGGGTGGAAGTCGAGCAGCAGTAGGAGAGCCTGGAGGAGGCGATGGAGGTAGAGGAGGAGTAAGCAACAGGAGTTGAGCAGGGGAGGCCGGAGGAGGCAGCGGGGGTTGAAAAAGTAAGGGAGGAGTTGGAGCCCGAAGAAGAAGCAAGGGCCGGATGGGAGCAGGCATGGCTGGAGCCGGCCGAAGAAGTGGTGGAAGTTGAGGTCTTCACCAGCGGAGAACAAGTGCGTAAGGTGCGGATAAGCGGGGGCCTAAGTCCCGAGGACCAGGAGCAGATGAGAGCTTGCATCCAGAGCAATGTCGACATCTTCGCCTGGAGCGCGACGGACATGTCGGGCATTGACGCGGATGTGGCTTGTCATCGTCTGTACCTAGACCCCTGGACTCGCCCCATATGCTAGAAGATGAGGACCATCGCCACCTAGCTGGAGTAGCCGATCCGCGAGGAGGTCAGGAAGCTCCTGAAAGCCGGCTTCATCTCAGAGATCCAGTATCCAGGCTGGATCTCCAATATGGTAATGGTTAAAAGGGGGGTGGGAACTGGCGAATGTGTATCTATTTCTCTTTATTAAATAAATCATGCCCTAAGGATTGCTACCCCTTGCTTCGAATCGATGCGCTGGTTGATTCAGCCGTCGGTTTTTCTGTTATGTGTTTTTTGGATGCTTTTTCAGGTTACCACCAGATCCGGATGCACCCTCCCGATGTCAAGGACGTCTCCTTCATCACCAGGGAGGGGTTCTTAAGCTATAAAATGATGCCCTTTGGGTTGAAAAATGTAGGGGCTACCTACAAACACATGATGGATCGAGTCTTCCAGGGGCAAAGGGGGAGAAACTTGGAGGTCTATGTCGACGACCTGATGGTGAAAAGCAAGTGTGTGAACTCGTACCTACGGGACCTAGAAGAGACCTTCACCACCCTGCGGAGATTCAAGATGAGGTTGAACCCCTTAAAGTGTGTCTTCGGGGCCAGCAACGAAAAGTTCCTTGGACATATCTTAACCCCGGTAGGGGTAGAGCCTAACCCGGATAAGGTGAAGGCCATCCTAAACATGGAATCACCTCGCAACGCCAAGGAGGTCCAGCGCTTGACAAGAAAATTGGCCGGTCTAAGCAGGTTCCTCTTCAGATCAGGGGACAAGTGTTCATCATTCTTCAAGGTGTTGAGGGGGTAAACAAAGGTTTGAGTGGACCGCAGAATGTGAAGAGGCCTTCCAAGGGCTGAAGAGACAGCTCTCCCAGGCTCCTCTACTTCAAAGCCCAAAAGAAGGAGAGGACCTGCCCCTATATCTAGGAGTAGGAGCAGAGGCCGTGAGCTCTGTTCTGGTCAGGGAAGAGGGAAAGAAGCAGCTGCCCATCTATTTTGAGCCGGATTTTGAAGAAGGCTGAGCTCCATTACCCCATCCTGGAAAAGCTAGCGTACGCTCTGGTTGTTTCGGCAAGGAAACTTCGGTCGTACTTTCAAGAACACTCGATTAAGGTGGTGACCGACCATCCTCTTCATAAGATCTTTGAAGGGGTGGAGCACTCGGGAAGGCTTGCTAAGTGGTCCATCAAACTAAGCGAGTTCGAAATCTCCTTCGTGCTGAGGCTCTCCATCAAGGCGCAAGCGGTGGCGGACTTCCTAGCAGATTATGTAGTTGAGGTCAAGGAGGGGGAGCAGTAGTCGCAGGGGGGCATGGAAGATGATGGTTGATGGGGCCTCAGGAAAGCTTTCTCTTGGGGGAGGAGTGGTGCTGATAAGCCCCCAAGGGGTCTCCATAGAGCAGGCAGTGGCCTATTACTTTCCAGTAACCAACAACCAAGCAGAATGTGAGGCCGTAATAGCTGGCCTTCGTCTGGCAAGAGAGCTTGAGATCCGAGACATAGAGGCCTTCACTGACTCGATGGTGGTAGCATCGCAAATTCGAGGAGAGTTTGAAGCTCGGGAGCCTACCCTCATAAAATACCTATCCAAGGTAAGGTCAATCATCGGTGGTTTCCGATCATTCTCAATCCAGCACGTCCCCCGGGAGGAGAGTGTGGTCGTCGACCAATTGGAAAAGTTTGGGCCTTGGGGAGGCGGGACCCTGACTGAACTATTCTGACCAGCGATCGAGGAAGAAGAGTTAATGGAGGTAGGTCAACGATCCTCGTGGGTGGATCCGTTAATAACCTTCCTAACCACGGGCGAGCTGACGGGGGAGATTATGGATGCAGAAATATTCAGGTGTAAAGCAGCTCACTACCTGATGTTGGAAGGGGGGTTGCATCGTAAGATGCTGTCAGGGCTCTGGGAAAGATATGCGATCGAAGAAGAGGTCCCGAGGATCCTGGGGGAGGTGCACTCGGGCGAGTGTGGCAGCCACTCAGGAGGAAGGACGCTGGAAGCAAGGGTGGTAAGGCAGGGGTACTTCTGGCATACCCTGAGGAGGAACGCAGCTGAGTTTGCAAAGAGATGCCAGAAATGTAAGTTGTATGCCCCCCTCCATTTCCTGCCGGCTCAAAGGCTCAGGAGCATTTCGTATCCTGGCCTTTCTCCATCTGGGGGATGGACTTGGTCGGGCCTTTTCCTCAAGCTAGTGGGCAAAGGAGAATCCTCCTAGTTATGATCGATTACTTCTCGAAGTGGCTAGAGGTTAAGGCCTTGGCCAAAGTCACCTCACAAGTTATAAGGAACTTCATCTGGGGAGTGATCGTATGCAGGCATGGTCTACCCCAAGCAATAGTGACAGATAATGGACCCCAGTTTGCCAGCGAAGAGTTCATCAGCTTCTGCGCCCAGCTAGGGATATATCTTAGGTTTTCCTCTGTCAACCACCCCCGGAGCAACGGTAAGGTGGAACCAGCAAACAAAATCATCATGAACTTACTCAAGAAAAAGGTAGAAAATTTGAGGGGAAATTGGCTGGAAAAGCTCCCCTCGGTTCTATGGGCCTTGAGGATGACCCCGAACACTGCTACGGGCGAGACCCCCTTCAAGCTTTCTCACGGGTGTGAGGCGGTCCTGCCAGTAGAATTCGAGGTTCGGTCCCCACAGGTCGCAGCTGCAGGGGAAGGAGATGAGGCTTGGAGGTTTGAAAATGATGAAGGGTTGTGCCTCTCGCTAGACATGACGGAAGAAGCGTGGGATGTCGCAACCATCAAGCAAGAAGAGATCAAGCGGCGTATGGCAAAATACTTCGACAATCATGTCAGGATCAGGCAGTTCTTCGAAGGAGATCTGGTAATGAAAAAGGTTGACGCAGCGGGAAGATCAGCCACCGTGGGCAAGCTCAACCAAAATTGGGAAGGGCCTTACATTGTAAAAGAGGTCCTTAGAATGGGAAGTTATTACCTCCAAGATGTGGAAAGGAGGACCTTGAGCCACACTTGGAGTGGTGATGATCTAAAGCGCTTCTACCCGTGAGGGGGAGGAGGTGATTGTATTTTTATTTTCAAATGTTATCGTTATATATTCCATACTTTGATCCATTGGCAACTCTCTTCATTTTAAAGTCAGAATTAGAATAGAGGTTTTGGTTATGAAATCTTCATCAACACCCCGAGCTCGGCTCGGCCCCAGGTAGACCCGCTACGCAGGCTCTCATCTAACTAGCATCTCCGAAGGCTCGCCTATGGGGGAGAGGTTTTGGTTATAAATCTTCATCAACACCCCGAGCTCAGCTCAGCCCCAGGTAGACCCGCTGCGCAGGCTCTCATCTAGCTGGCAGGTCCGAAGGCTCGCCAGTGGGGGAGAGGTTTTGGTTATGAAATCTTCATCAACACCTCGAGCTCGGCTCGGCCCCAGGTAGACCCGCTGTGCAGGATCTCATCTAGATGGCAAGTCCGAAGGCTCTCCTGTGGGGGAGAGGTTTTGGTTATAAAATCTTCATCAACACCCCGAGCTCGGTTCGGCCCTAGGTAGACCCGCTGCACAAGCTCTCATCTAGCTGGCAGGTCCGAAGGCTCGCCTGTGGGGGAGAGGTCTTTGTTATGAAATCTTCATCAACACCCCGAGCTCGGCTCGGCCCCAGGTAGATCCGCTGCGCACGCTCTTATCTAGCTGGTAGGTCGGAAGGCTCCCCTATGGGGGAGAGGTTTTGGTTATGAAATCTTCATCAAAACCCCGAGCTCGGCTCGGCCCCAGGTAGACCCGCTGTATAGGCTCTAATCTAGCTTGCAGGTCTGAAGGCTCGCCTGTGGGGGAGAGGTTTTCGTTATGAAATCTTCATCAACACCCCGAGATTGGCTCGGCCCTAGGTAGACCCGCTGTACAATCTCTCATCTAGCTGGCAGGTCTGAAGGCTCGCCTATGGGGGAGAGGTTTTGGTTATAAAATCTTCATCAACACCCCGAGCTCGGCTCGACCCCAAGTAGACCCGCTGCGCAGGCTCTCATCTAGCTGGCAGATCCGAAGGCTCTCCTGTGGGGGAGAGGTTTTGGTTATGAAATCTTCATTAACACCCCGAGCTCGGCTCGACCCCAGGTAGACCAGCTGCGCAGGCTCTCATCTAGCTGGCAGGTCCGAAGGCTTGCCTGTGGGGAGAGGTTTTGGTTATGAAATCTTCATCAACACCCCGAGCTCGGCTCTGCCCCAGGTAGACCCGCTGCGCAGGCTCTCATCTAGCTGGCAGGTCCAAAGGCTCGCCTTTGGGGGAGAGGTTTTGGTTATAAAATCTTCATCAAAACCCCGAGCTCGGCTCGGCCCCAGGTAGACCTATTGCGCAGGCTCTCATCTAGCTGGCAGGTCTGAAGGCTCGCCTGTGAGGGAGAGGCTTGGTTCTTAGTTCTTGATCCTTGGTCCTTTGTTATTGGTTCTTGATCCTTAGTTACTCTTGCTTTACTCCGAGCTTGGATCGGCCCCAGGTAGATCCGCTGCGCAGGCTCTCATCTAGCTGGCAGGTCCGAGGGCTCTCCTGTGGGGGATAGGTTAAGTTTTAGAAATGTTTCGACACAGATGTTCTAGGCTAGACAAAAGACACACCCTGAAGGAAGACCCAAAAGGGTCTCGGCCAAGAGAGGTCTCGGCCAGGAGAGGTCTCGGACAGGAGAGGTCTCGGCCAGGAGAGGTCTCGGCCAGGAGAGGTCTCGGCCAGGAGATCCCAGCTGGGGGATCTCACCAAATAAATTTCCCGGCGGGTCTAGGCAAGGAGACCCGATCGATCGGGCAAGGTAAGGAGGGGCGGTCTTCCCTTAAAGGGCCTATGAACGACACTCACGACAAATGGTTCTCGACAGAACGTGGAAACAACGTGTTTTAGCCTTGAGCTCTCGGCAGGTTCTCACCTATCGACCGCTAAGGGAGACTATCCTAGAAGGGGACAAGGGCCTCGGCGGAAGATCTCTTGAGCAGCATTCGTTTTCAACAAAAAAGAAAAAGGAAAGGTACAAACACTAATAATTTATACATTCAAATGTGATTACAAAAATTAGAGCATCTCGCTCATTATAGAAACAAAAAGAGAGAGAAGGAAAACCATCAGGGAGAAGCGCTATATCCGCTCGAGCTCCTGCTTGAGCTTCTATGGGAGCTATCGCCCGAGCTCTCCCCGGATGTCTCGCCAGCAGCCATGGGGGATCTCGCGAAATTAGGGGGCGGAGAGTCGGGAGCTCCTTGGGGCTTCGGGATAGGCTCTAAGAGTCAGGGAACAAGCTGAGGAGCAGTGACAATCTTGCCACTCTCGTTCCAACATCCCACATCTCGCAACATCTCAAGGGTCAGCCTGACCGTTGTTTGAGCGTTGGTTTGCAGGAGATTGTCGATGTCATACTCCGAGAAGTGACGGCTCCTCAGCCTCTCGTCCAGCGATGGGGGGAGGTTTAACAACAACCGTTTCCGTGCGCCGGAGCTGGTCCTTCAGCAGGATGTTCTCGTATCTTAGCTCGGTAAGCTCCGCACGAAGGGCCATATTTTTAGCTGAATTCTTCATAAGGGAGAAATAAATCAACACCAAGACGACCCGTGGATTACAGAGGCGAGAGCGAGTGCTTGAAAGATCTCGCTTACCTCCTCCACTGTGCGCAAGGAAAGGCATCCCATAACATCCTCTAGTTGTGCCTTAAGAACCGCTTCCTGGGCCACCGCCTGGTCCCGTGCCTTAAGCATCTCGCCGAAGTTGCGGTCGATGGTGATGCTCCGGCGTGCGCACATGTGCATAAGCTCAAACCCATGCATCAGATCCAGACGGATTCAAAGGCTAGGAGCTGTGTGGGTAGCTGATCATAGAGGCCGACGTACTCCTGGCTGTAAATGTCATAGCCTAGCGTGAAAGCCTCATCGGTGACAAGGTTGCGCTCCGCCAAGCTGGGGAGGAGGGTCAAGATGGAGACTTGGTTGGTCTCAGGGTCCTACTGCAGCAAGGGCTTCCCCTCAGCGTCAATGCACTTCACGCCGAGGCCAAAATTACTGTGCCCCTTTGGCACCTCCTTGGACGGAGACCAAGTGGAGGTCTCGATAGCAACCCCCTCATCACCAGCCCCACTTGCGGCGGGAAGGTTCTCGGCAGGGGCCCCAGCACTATTCCTGGCAGTAACGGTCATCTCACTGGCCACCTGCAGGACCTCTTCGAAGGACCGGTCAGGTGCGAGAGGTCGGCCGGGCGTAGTCATCATGGACTTCCCTTTGTCGGCAGCGATTGGATTCAGTCTTTTTAGCGGCTGGGACGAAAAGGCTCCGTGCTTTCGCTTACCGGCACTGGTCGAAGGAGGCGGGGCAGGCTCGTCCCGGTAAGCCTGAGTCGCGGATTTCGCGAGAGCCAGCGGATCTCTCGCAGCCTGGCCCTCGGTACCCTGAGTCTCGGCAAAGGGTTAGTGCAGAGGAACTTCTCGCTCTCCTACAAGGGCGATAATGGAATGTATTGAAATTTAGAATGGGAATATCAGGTTGAGGACGAGACCGTACCTTCGCCAGGAGGCACGGGAGGGAGAGAGTCGGCGTCCCGTCAGAGGAATTGGACATCGAATTCCTTCATCCCAAAGAGCTCCAGAATGGCGCTCTTGCGCGATCCCAGGGTAGGAGGCTTATAGGCGGCATCTTCAGGACAGGCGCGAGAGGAACGCTGCCTAAGTCGCCAGAGACAAAGATAAACTTCTCGCCCCAATGATGATGCTTGTTGGAGAGACCGGTCGTCTTGAGTAGTTACCTAGAGAAGAAGACTACCCCTCCCTTCACGAGAAAGATGAACAGCTTTCGGAAAATCGGGAGGCTGAACTCGATCTTCTCCGATCGTATATAGCAGATGAACGTTACAAGGATAGCGACCGAGTTAGGGTTTAGCTGCGCAGGGGCCACTCCGTAGTAACGGAGGGCCTGGCGCATCTCCAGCTAGAGGGGAAGGCGAAAGCCCACCTCGAAGTGTTCGAGGGGGATGGCGAGCTCCCCCTCTCCCGCGGTGTTTACCCTGTCTTGGTTGCCGGGATTTCTCGTGGTGAAGCCGGCGGGAACATACTGATAAGTGATCCGTTTGTACTCTTCAAGGGTTAGGCGACAAGTGGGGAACTGAAGCCTTCGGAAAGATTCCTCGCAATGTGAACGCCCCTCGTTCTTGCCTGGCATTTTGTCGAGGGGATGGAAGACGAGATCTCAAAGGAATGGGCGAGAGCGAAAGTTAGGCGAAAAAAAGATAAGAAGGCGGGAGCAAGGTGGAGTTCTCGGCAAGTCACGAAAGCAACGAGGAGAGGAATGAGGGTTCCGGATCGGAGAAATAAATGCGTTTTGTGAACTCATCTATTTATAAGAAGCCATGGTAATGATGACTTTTCTAAAAAAGAATATATATATATATATATGATGAAAATAGCGGCGGCAGTACAGGCGTCATACCCCGAGACAGCGACGCCTCGGGTTCCGGCCTGGGATGACAGTGACCGGCCGAAGGTTTAGATTCACGCGAGCATTTCGAAACGGCCATGTGGAACATAAATGAAAACCAGAGCAGGGATCGCTCTCGCCGGGCGAGAGTTAAAAAGGAAAAAAAATAATAATAATAAAAATTGAAAGGTTACAAGTAAACAGTCCAGAACATCAAAAAACAGGGTACATTGCGGGAAGGGAAGGCTGAGAGGTGAGAAGGGGTGAGGCTTCTTCGATCAATACGGCTCCCAGCGCCATCGTCCTCGTTCCCTCCATCTAGTCCTCAGGGGCGCCAACGGGTTTTAGTAGGAAGACAGTGAAAGACTTTATTTCAAGAGCCTAAACACCTAGGGGGTGAATAGGTTCTAATCCTTTTTAAATTCTTTTTTTAGGCAAACCGTTAGATGAATCTTCAGCACAGATTATTGAATACACAGAATATAAAACACATCACAGCATACACAATATCTATAGTGGTTCCCTAAGATATGGGTTCATCCACTTTCCCCCTTCGCCTATCAAGTAGATAACTTGATTCAGCCTAATTTTTTTCCACTAGCTCAGATCCGCAGATCTTACAATCCCAAAACCAAAATGATTCCTACAGCTCGGACTTAACTAAGTCCTACCTCAGATTCTTCCCTAGAATCCTACCTCAAGACTTAGCCCTACCTCAGTCTTTATAACTAGGCTTACAACTCAGACTTATCACAAGTCCTACACCTTAGGCTATCAGCCCTACCTCAGCCTTTATAATTTCAGGCTTACAACTCAGATCTAATAATAGATCTTACAAGAAATTGAATGTATTAAGAAATAGAAACATTCACCAGCTACATTTCTCTGTTGGTGTACCCTTCTTGATAAGTTCTTGAATGAACTGACCCTTCTGATCCAATCCTTACTTAGCTTTTCAAAGCTTCTTGATAGAACCAAAATAAGGCGGATCTTCTCTTGTTGTTGAAGTTGATCTTCAGTCAGCTTCTTCCTTAAATTCAGATTGAAATCTGAATCTTACATGCAGACAACTCTGGATCTACCTTCTTAAGGGTTTCCCCTGTTCTTGTTGAAGAAATTATCTCATTTTTCCTTTTTTTCTTAATTGATCGTCATCTGGTTGTTACAGATCTGACTCTTATATAGAGATTTCTCCACGGTTACCGGCTGATCCGGTTTATAACAAACTTCTGACAGTTCTGATAGAGGTGTCAAACCAGTTGGATATAACAGCTGTCAAGTCACCAGACATGTCAGTAGATTCTTCAAAGTCATTCCAACTCAGCATAAATCACTAAGCAGACTGCTTCATATGTGTCGACACATATAGGCTAAGTGTCGACACAAGTCTTCATGGTGTCGACACAATACTCCAAGTGTCGACAAAGTCATACTTCTGATTCTTGACACTTCTTCTATTGTATGTGTCGACATAAGTCCTTTGTGTCGACACAGCAACTTCTTGTCTCGATATATCTGTTACAGACAGATGGAATTGAGTGTTTGTCAAACGGCGTTGAGTGTGTGTCGACACAAGTCCTGTGTATCAACACAACTACTTCAAGTGTCGACACATCTGTTGCTGGCAGATGGCATTGAGTGTGTGTTGACAGCGTTGAGTGTGTCCAAAAGGCGTTGAGTGTGTGTCGACACAAGTCCTGTGTATCGACACAATTGCTTCTGGTGTCGACACAGCTCTTGAGTGTTGACACAGCTTCAGCTTTAAATGTCGACACAACTTCTTCATTAGTGTCGACACAGCTTCTGGGTGTCGACACAACTTCTTCATAAGTGTCGACACAAGTTCTGGGTGTCGACACAAGTCCTTCATAAGTATTGACACAGTCTCCTGGGTGTCGACACATCTTCTTCACAAGTGTCGACACTTGTACTTAGAAAATTTCTTCAAATTCTTAAACCTGCACAATGTAACTCAAACATCTATCAAATACAAATTGATGCATATCATTGACTAAGATTAGACTTCTTCAAATTTGGTACACATTTTTCAATGTAGCCAACAATCTCCCCCTATTTGGAGAAGTCATAACCCTTAGTCAAAGATATACATCTCTCATAAAAAATTGAAATAGATGTGCAATCATTTCAGAGCAGGTTAACACATAATCATTATAAACAACAAAAATTAAAACTGAACTGATTTTATTTAATTCAGAAAAGAAAATGATAAGTTTACAAGATTTTCTTATAGAACAAACAAATAAAATATTACATTGTTCTTTTTCATAAGCCTAGCTATCCTATCACTGACTAGGTTCCTTAATTACAATTCCTTTGCCTGACTTGATCTTTGCCTGTACAAAAAGTTCAGTATCCTTAGCAGGCTTCTTCCCTTTCAGAGCTTTCTTCTTTTGTTCTTCAGCCTTATTTTTCTCCCTTTCAAAGTAGTGGAATGGCTTTGGAAAGTACTTGCTTGGCTCCTGAGCATTAGAAGGTAGCTTCCCAGCCTTAGCACTTCTCTATGTTGAAGAATGGCTTCTTGTCCAGCTTGGTACTTGTTCCATTCCGGCTCTAAATTCCACTTACCCCTATCATGGGTCTTATCCTTTACAGCCTTCCATGCAGTCAATACGATATTCCTGGATGTAGGGCTCCATTGCTCAAAGTCTGGCTTTAACTCAGCCTGCTCTCTAAACCTCTTCTTAGATAGCTGAGCTTCCTTTTGAGCTTCCAAGGCAGCTTCTAACATTTCTACACTTTCCAGAATCACATTTTGTGCCTCTTGTGGAGGACTATACATTTTCTGCACTTCCTTTTGAATCATTTCAAAATCTGCTGGGGGTAGATCACCTGAGCAACTTCAGGCTGATCTCCTTCAAGATAGGCAGGTTGTATCCTAGATTCTGCAACATTATCATCATCACATAAAGGAGGATATCCAAGAGTGGCTCTGATGCTATTTGAAATCCATTTAGAATGGTCAGAGCTAGCTTTGACTATTAATCTCTCCCCCTTTATGACTTCTCTGGCAATATGATCTCTCAAATCATCTTTTTGAAACCTGACTTGATTAACCACATAGTCAGTTCCTTCCTTAAAGTAATCTCTGAATTTTATCAAGAAATCAGATATATTCTTTTGAGAGGCTTGAAAAGTGGCCTGAACAGCAGCTATATCTTCCTTGATTTTCTTTGAAACTTCATCTTTCACATCAGTTGTTAAATCATTAATCTTTGTCAATATAGCAAAGTGTGACTCTTGAAGATTGTCATTCATTCTTATCTGGTTTTCAAGTACATATCCTTGCTTTACTTCAATTTCATCCACTTTAACTTTGATATCTTGTTGTTGCTTGGCAAGGAATACCACAACATTACCTCCTTTATGGAAGCAATCTGTCATCTCCTTCTTATTTTGATTAACTTCAAATCTAATTGACTTAATGTCCTGGGCCAATTGAAATTGTAACTCTTTATGAGTTTCATCCACATACTTTTCTAAAGCTTGCCTTTGCTCATCTAGTTTCACTTGAATTTGGACCAGTAGTGAGCTGAAGTCCATGCTTGGAGCTGATGGTGTTGTGCCTATTTGCAATTGCTTTTTGTATCCAAAATTCTTTTTTCTCAAGGCAACCAGTTTTCTTTTCTTAGCCATTGAGGCTTCTTCATCTTCAGAAGAATCAGTTGTACTTTGAATATCAACTATATCCTTACCAGCTGGGGCATCCTTAGACAACTCCCCCTCAGTCTTTGGAATATCTTTTTCTACTACAATCTGCTCCCCCTCAATCCTTGCTGGAGGAAGATCAGGGAATAGTTCTTCCATGGTGAATTCCTGTTTTATCTGTTTAGAAGGAACAAGATTAGCTTTTAACATAAAACTTTCTCCCTGAACATTGCTGAGGAGAATACTACCAGATATCACTAAACTATTGAGGAGATACTTACTGGATCATTTTGAGCTTCTGTCTCAATAGTTTCTTGAGCTGCATTGTTGATTTCAGATACTATATTCATTACAGTGTCTGCAGCCAAGTCACTTTTTAAGGCAGCATCAGTAATGCCTCGCTGTTGGGCAGGCAACTCAGTTGCGTCTATATTTTCTCCCCTGGAGTGGAGTCCATCTGTTGTTCATGGGGCTCACAGCCCTTCACTTGTTCTCGAGCTTCTTTTGGTTGCTGGTCTTCATCAGTGCCGAAGACCACTTCCTCCTCTGAATCACTTGAGGATTCATCTTGTTGAACTACTTTTTTTTATCTTTCTTAATTTGCTCCTAAGGAGTAGTTACTTCCTTGGTCAGAACCCTATCCCACCTTGACAGAATTCTTACATCCATTCTCCTTATATGATTGATTTTAGATCCAGCTACTTGTTTCAGAACATCTGGTATTACAGAAGATAAACATAAACTCAGAATCCTTCCCAGGTTTGGTTTCTTAATTCCTTCTTGAATTTTGTCAAACACTACTGCTGCCAAGTCATTTTTCACTTTGAAAATAATCCTTATCATCAGGTAAAACATATGGACTGAAATTCGGTCATGTCAACCAATCTTACATAGTATTACCTTCCTAACTATTTATGATAAGAATTTTCCTTGGGAATTCATCCCTTTCCTAGTTATGGATGATCCAAACTTGAAATGGGGGCTCAGTCCGCACCAGATTAATGCTTCTGTAGTTTGAGATGGAGTTATTTCATCAGTATCCTTCTTCCTGGGCTATGGAGGGGCCGGTAGACACCCCTCTCGCCAGTATGGAGGGATTAGCCGCTTGGTCGAGCAGGTTAGAAGTAATTATTTCACCCTCCCGGGTGGCGAGACTCGGGTCGGCGGAATCTGAGGATGCGAGAAGTCAACTTGACAGTAGGTGTTGGCTATGAGCTTAATGGTCAGAAAAGGGGTAACAGAAAAAATCATACCCGCGGTTCTCGGAGAGGCAGCCGGAGGAGTGACCTCCGTGACCCGTGGTCTATCCTCGGGAGGGTGAGGCGACGGGTCCGAAGGTACCAGCGGTGACCCAGTATCGTCACCTCGAGTCACTTCCTGCGAAATATATTGTGCCAATTAACAACCCTTGCGCATGATCAGATTGTTTTTGACTCGCAATCTTGGGGATCAGCAAATCAGAAAGGCATACCTTCTACAGAGGGGAAGCATCATCCACTCGATCGGGAGTCGGGGTAGGTGAGTCCCTATTCTCGCGGGAAAGGTCCCGCTGGACCACCTTCTCCTTCTTTTTCTTCTTCTTTAGCGGAGAAGGATTAGAGGCTGGCGACTTTTTCGCCAGCCAAGGGCCAACCACAACGCTATTCGCCAGGGCTCGCTCCTGGGCCGCGTTGATGCGATCTTGGAGGTCTTGCGGGAGCGGCTTGTCAACACGTTTTGAACGCATAACGAGATCTCGCGAGAGCTTAGGAAGAAAGCGGTGACTCAGGAAAAGTTTTACGACCATCTACCCACATATATATATAGAGCCATGGTACGGCCCGCCAAAAGATTCCCCTTTTTTGAAATGACACGTGCCCATCGAATATTGCTGGGTTTGACATGTCTTTTCGAGCACAGGGCTAGCTCAAAAAGAGCGGGGATAGTGTAAAACCCCATATTCATTGGCGGCACACAGAGGCATCAACGGTCGAGGTTGGACCAGCCTCGGGCTAACTTGGGCCTGAAGACCAAAAGAGCTCTCGCGCCGGAGGAGCTCCCGCCTAATGGCAGGCGAGATCCCTCCCATGAACAGAAACTGGCGAGAAGGCGTGGAGTGGTCTCAACACTATGCTGAGTGAGCTCCACTCACCCAATGCCATGGTCAGCAGCGACAACATCAAGATTAGAGGAGCTCTCACGTGGAAACGGGCGAGAGCGTTCACAAGCGGTAAGCCAGGACCCGATTTCGGCAGAGTCGGCGAGAAGGATTGCGTCTCGGGGAAGGCGAGGGCTGGCTCAGCTTGAGACTTTCGACACTCCTTTTTGGCTCCCGCCAAAGGAAGACGAGAGGGTTCTCGGGGTAGGGTTCTCGCCGAGAGGGGCCCAGGGTTCGGGGTAAAATTACTTAATCGCCCTCGGATAAAATTACCCATACACCCCTAGGGGCTGCATTTAGTACTTTAAAAACAACGGGACTTAGCTATTGGCAGACCATCCAGGGGTATTTCAGTAACTTCAGGTCAGTAAAAGACTATAAATAGACCCACAAGGTCTCCTTAGAAGGCAAACTCTTATTATTCTCCAAGTTTCCAGTGCTTTCTGAGGAGCTCCTAGCCCAGCTTCTGGCTTTGGAGGGAAAGCTCTCAGATATCTTCCGGGTGTGAGGTGGGACCTCCCTGCTGAGGCTTTGGGTCAGTCCTAGGCACTTAGCAACAAGTCAAGGATCGGGACTCGAGAGAAGTAGGTGTTGGCTGCACCCCTGTTTTGAACTCCCGTTGAGGTCAATTTTTGCTTCAACAGTTGATGTAGAAATTTATTTTCCTTTCTTGCATAATGCTTTTCCAAGGTTCCCCAGGACCATCATTTTGCATGACAGGATACTCCAGGTTGAAGTGCTCTCCTTTTCATATGGTGATGTTTGCCACTCCTTAATTCGATTGCGTGATCGTCCGGCCTCCGATGACTCTTGCATTACTAGATCGGAGGTGGCTCTTTTGGATGTTACTCTCCTGCGCTGGTGCATTCAGCCCAACTCATCGGTGATGAGTAATTTTGAGTGGGGGAGGAATGATGGAGACGACGGCCCACAACATTTTAAAGACAGCGACGACGTGCTTACGGATGACCATGTGGAGCGTCGCGATAATATCCGTCCTGAACGCATACTAATATATTAATAATTAATAATAATTTATTAATTATTATTAATTATTAAGTAATTTTCATGTTTTATTTTATTTTAGCATTTTTATCTTTATTGCATTTAAATAATTCATGTAATGATGGGTGCTTATAACCATCATAGGTTGTTTTAATTATTTCATTTCTTGTATTATGATGGTTGCATATAACCATCATAACTTTCATTTTGAATTTTGAATTTTGAATTTTGAATTTTGAATTTTGAATGGAGGGAGATTGAGTGGTGTAGGATATATATAACCATGTTATGAAGGAATAATTAGAGAATGAAATAGAAGAAAAAAATCCCCCTTAAAATCTTGTGAAGATTTCCTTCCTCCTCTCCTTTCTCCTTCTCCAAATATCGGACCCCCTTGTCTCCCTTCTCTATCTCGGCTTCTCCTCTTCCTCCTCCTCCTCCTCCTCCTCCCTCTTCCAAAGAGCATCACCTGAGCCCCTCCTTCTCCAAACCGACCCCACTCTCACCCTTGCCAACGACAACCGACCACCCTCCTCCTTGAGTAAATCGGCCAAGGCAAAGGTTGACTCTTTGTGGACTCCAACTCCAGCGTGAAGCGACAAAGGCTGTCAAGTTTCTCTCCTTCTGGCGTGACTCCGGCGGAGCCATTGAAGAAGCGATCCAAGTAGAGAGAAATCGGAATCACCCATTCTGATTGGGTAACGAATCCTTTCTACATTTTGTGTGTTTTTCTTCCTAGATTAATTTGTGTGGTGGATTTTCTTTGCATTAATTTGGATAGCATTGAAAACATCGTGGTTATCTTTCATTGTTTGTAGCTTCTTATTTATTTCATTTTAATTCGAAAAGGTTTGACGAACCTTCGTTTTCTTTTGTTGGGAGAGATCTACCCTTTCCGAATCGTATTTTATTCGGTAGACCTCTTTTAGTACAACACCGCTCGTTCGGACCGTGTAGATCCCTTTAGCCGAAAAGAACTTTGGCATATAGCCCTTGTTTGATCCTAATCGATTTGGCTACCCGCAGCTAGTATAAAATTGATAACATTAATTATGTTGTATTGCATAGATCCAGTGTGTGAGTGTAGAATTTGGTTCGTAGAGGGATATTCGTGTGCATCCGTAGATATATTTTGTTGTCAACGTGCAAGCCTGCATCACATAGTAAGGCATATAGAATTTTCAATAAGAAAACTCTAGGGTTAGAAGAGTCTATTAATGTTATATTTAATGAGACAAGTATGTTTCATAACAGCTCATCTAGTACTGTTGGTGAAGGTACAGGTGCCAGGACTAATGAATTGAACTTGGAAGAAGCTGTAAAGTAAGATGCTCCAAATTCTATTAAAGTTGTTAATCCCAGCATGGTTGAAGAGGAAAGTCAAGATGAAGATCTCAATCCACTTACTAAAGGTGCACTGGGTATGAAAAAACCACGTGGTGGGATGGGAAGGAATCTAGTGTTCAGACACTCAAGAGATCACCCTATAAATCTAATCATTGGAGATCCTCGTGATGTTATACGTACCAGAAGAGGTATAACTAATGATTTTTTGCATCTTAGCTTTCTCTCTCAGGTTGAGCCAAAGAAATTTGAAGAGGCAAACGAGGATGCTTCTTAGATAATAGATACGCAAGAGGAGCTCAACCAGTTTGAAAGGTGCAAAGTTTGGGAGCTGGTGCCATGGCCCAAAGGATAGAACGTGATTGGAACGAAGTGGATTTTCAGAAACAAGCTAGAAGAATATGGATTAATTATAAAGAATAAATTCAGGCTTGTAGCATAAGGATACAGACAATAAGAAGAGATCGACTTAAATCAAATGTTTGATCTAGTAGCAAGACTCGAAGCGATTAGATTGTTTCTTGCGTATGCTGCTCACAAAGTTTTCAAGGTCTATCAAATGGACATGAAATTAGCATTCCTCAATGGTAATCTAAAAGTGGAAATATATCTAGCTCAACCTCTAGGTTTTGTCAACTCAACTCTCCATGAACATGTTTATTTTCTTAATAAAGCATTATATGGTTTAAAACAAGCTTCCCGCGCTTGGTATGAGACGCTATCTAACTTTCTTTTTGAGAACAAGTTCACAAGGGGAAAGATAGATAAGATATTTTTTCTTAGGAAAGTTAACGACATGTTTTGTTAGTGCAAATCTATGTCAATGATATTATCCTTGGATCTACGAATGACCTCCTTTGCAAGAAGTTTTCTAAACTTATGTAGGGGAAGTTTCAAATGAGTAGTATGGGTGAGCTGAAGTATTTCTTAGGACTTCAGGTGAAACAATTTGATGATGGAATTTTCATCTCTCAGACGAAGTTCACCAATGAGTTACTTATGAAATTCGGAATGGAGAGTGCAACTTCTATGAGGACTCCAATTGGTTCATCTATGTCTCTGGACAAAGATGAGAAAGGAAAACCTTTTGATAAAACAAAGTACATAAGCATAATTGGATCCTTGCTCTACCTTACTGTTAGTAGGCCAGACATAATGTTTTCAATATGCATATGTGCTAGATTTCAGGTGAAAACCAAGGAATATCATTTCGCCACTGCAAAGAGGATTTTGAGATACCTTAAGGGTACAATGAATCTTAGCTTATGGTACTCAAGAAGTAATGACTGCGAGCTAATATGCTTTTCAAATGCTGATTTTGTAGGTAGTAGGGATGGAGGGAAAAGAACATTCAGAACCTATCAGTTCCTAGGAAGAAGGTTAATTTCTTAGAGCAGCAAGAAACAGAATTGTGTGGCAATATCAATGGTTGAGTTAGAGTACATTTCTGCAGGAAGTTATTGCGCACAACTTCTCTGGATAAGGAATCATCTCGAAGATTACAACATGAAGCTAAAGGAGATTCCAATATTTTGCGACTCCTCCAGTGCGATTGTGATTGCTAATAATCCAGTTTCTCACAGTAGGACAAAGCATATCGAGATAAGGTATCACTTCATTTGGGATCATATGGAGAATGAGGACATCAACCTCAGTTATGTCCTAACGAATAAGCAAGTTGCAGATATTTTCACAAAGTTGTTGGATCAGGTCAAGTTCTCCTTCAAAATGGAACTTGGTATGCTCAATAAGGACTCATGAAGATGAACAAAGATTCAGACTAAAGTCAGATTGGTCAAGGAATTCTCTCAAAAGGCAGGAATTCTTCATATCAGAAAGTTAGAAATTTCTAAGGCAAATTTATAGAATATTCTCGTGGAATCTCGATGAATTCGTCGAGATAGGCTGAGTACTTTCACCGACATTCGACAAATGGGACTCTTCACCCGAGTTATTTAGAAAAATTACCGGGATTACTCAAGGAATTTCAACGAATTTGACTATAGGTCAATTTTTTTCTTTCTTTATTGGATCCGAAGAGTCAATTTAGGATAAGGTATGCGCGTTTCTATCTCTTTTAAAACATTAATTATATATATATAGAAGTATCAGGCAAAATAACTTCGCAATCGTCGAGACGCATTCAAAATTCCGTCGAGAAGTCTTTAGCGCACTGTTCATCTTCCACAAACTGTTTTTGTCGACGATTCATCTTCCACATTTCTCATTATTCTCCATGGATCCAAGAGGTACTGGAAATCTTCTAGTGGGGGGGGGAGAACTTGTTCGCACAGGATTTGGAACCGCTACAAATGAATTTTGCAATTTCATTTTGATGTTTGAGGCCACGAGACTATCCTTCATTCTTGAACACCCATACAAGGTTCTTAATAGGGATGTATTGGAATTTTTTTCATCATGTCAAGCTCTTTCGTGAGGATACAATCATCAAGAGCAAGGTCAGGAATCTGTCTATCAAAGTTAAGGACTCCCTCCTCATCCGATTCTTGAGAATTCCAGAAGTTGAAGAGGACGAACTTGTTGAAGATAGTTATTTCACTAGAACTCAACTATTTTGTGGTCTGCCCAGAGGAACTACAACGAGTAAGAGGAAAGCTATGAATGATGAAGTAAACTTCTCTCTAATGTCGTTGGGAAAGTTTTGTTATGTAAATTCGGCTCCCACGGCTATCTATCCAATGACATGTTCAAGCTTATCGCCGCAATCATCTACATGAAATGAATTGATTGGGGAGAAGTTCTGTTTGGTAGAATCAAAGATAGCTCGTGTGCTCTAAATTTTGGCAGGATTCTAAGCCTTTACTTGAACCAAGTGGACAGGAACACTTTTGACATGATGAAAGGTGTACCAATCCATTACCTCAAGAGGATTGGCTATTCAATCTTCTCCAGATGGGAAAGGAGAATCCCAAGGCAAGGTGGACACAGGGAAGTGGCTGGAGAAGTGGAAGAGGTTATTCCTGATGATAGGATTCCTACTCCTACCCCCCATGAAGCTCTAAAAAGCTCTGGTGTAGGAGTTGAGGGGAGTCAGCTATGACTCAAGTGGTTGTTGTTGTTCCATTACCTGTGATTGTTATCTCTATTATAGAGATAGTTGTTGTGGACTTTGTTAGTGCAGAGACAGTGGTTCCAAACATAGTAGTTACTGAGATAGTAGTTGGTGATAGTGTTCTTGATGCTGCTACAAAGGAGGTTTTGGTTGTGGATGATGGTAGTGCTGAAATAGAGGTTTCTGATCTAGATACAGTTGTTGTTGAGACAATTATTACTGATGATGATCTTGCTGCTGCTGTTGAGATTGTGATTGCTGAGACTACTGAATATATAGTTGATGATGATGATTTGGATGTTGACTTTGATGATTCTTCTGAGGTAGAGATGGCTGAACTTGGTGATGTTGCTGCTGACAAGGTTGGTGACCAAGATATATATACTGTGCTGGATTTTGATGAGATTGTTGCTTCTAAAAACATGATCGTAAGTCTCCCAGAGATTCATCTAGCAAAGGTTGATGGGAGAAAATTCAGCCCTCCATTTCCATTCAAACTGAACTCGATTGATTTATTCGCAACCTACAGAGAAGGATTGCTAAGATACCAAGTGAGTCTCCCGTTGAGGGGGAGGACATCGTGAAAATTTCTGATGAGGAAGGAGAGGCTGAGATGTATCCTAGAGGTTGAAGATCCCACCTTATGTCTGAAAGCTCATTTATCTCCAGCGACAGAATCTTCTAGTGACTCAGAGTACATTGCAGATCTTCCCTCTCCTTCAAGAATTCAGGCTGAAGATATTCCAAGCTCTAGTACAAATAACTTCTTGATGAAATATTTTGAAGCGATGTTAGCCAAGCAACAAACACATTTCGATAAATTGCTAAAGAAAGTATTCAATAAAATGAAAGAGTTTGAACACGATATGAACAACAACATTTTTGAAGTCAAGGTTTGTTTTGATAAGTTAGAACCAAATCTGGATACATGGTTAGTCCAAGGCGGGAAAGCTATTGTTCACACAATGACCAATATGAAAAACAATCTTTAGGTGACTTAGAATATTGATGAAAATGCCAAGACCATTATTACTGCTCAAAATGTTGGGATAAACTTCTTTGATGAACAAATGCTGCATTATAGCAATGAGATCGCAGGGGTTGTGCTTTCAAAAGTCAAAAAGGGGAAGGAAGAACTCAAAGGTAAGGTGAATGTGATTGAAACCACCTTAAAAGATCAGTTTTAGGCAGTTAACACCTACAATTATGACAACTTCAGTTGGCTACATAGATAAATTTTTGAAGGTCCAGGATGTAACATCCCGACTTTTATTGGGCAACTAGAACCCTAGTGGGCCCAATAAAAGTGGCTGAACCTCTACCCATGGTTCACACTTGGGTGAGAGGTAGCACTAAGCAGGGTATAATGACCTAGAGAATTCCGATTTGAGTTCTATCAGTTCCTATGGCTTCGTATAGTTAATACAAACCCATTGGAACTCGTTGCATCACAACCCGAAGTCTAACGACGAATATAAGCATTTTGATCGTTTTAACGCGCTACGACACACACATTTTTGATATTTAGCAAACGAACTTTGACTCAACATGGGATAGAGGCATTGGACTCGTATGGTCAAGAAGAAGTCAATCGAGTTCGTCCCAGTCAATTTCAAATAAGAGTGATCAATCCATGGTCAAATCAAGCATAATTGTGCACGGAAAAGCGTGCGCACACAAATTATGGCACGACACCCCAACTTTGAACCGACTCCCAATGGCATGGACCTATTTTTACTTTGACTAGCAAGGGGGACCCGCCTTAGTGTTGACTTTTGCCAAACCCCCTAAAAATCCATTTTTTGGGAATTTTTCCAAGGAGGTGCACACCTCCTCTTCATTGATAGTTAAAGCCCTACCCCCTCACTCTTTAGGCCACCAAACTAGCCATGGAATGATGAGAATTAGGCCTTGGAAAAAGTCCAAAAACCCTTCTCTCTTTCTCTTCTCCTTTCCCTAAACCCAATCCCACTTAAGGTAATCCCAAAGAAGGAGGCACATGATTGCACTTGGCCTCCCAAGAGGTGCCACATGTCCCACCAACAGTAAGGTGGGGGGAGAACACCTCCCCCTCTCGGTTTATTCCCACACTAAGGAGAGGAGGGGTGACCACCCTCCCCCAACCTATATAATGTCATGCCACTCCTCTCATTCTCACAAGCCCAAACAAGCCCATAGCCCCCTCTACCGGAGCTCCGGCTCGCCGGAAAACTTTCACCACCCAAGTTCCACCACCACCTCCAATGGCGGTTCGGTCGGGACCTTCCCAAGCTCCCCCAGTCTAGGTGGATTCTTCTCCCCTATCCCTTCACTATCTTTGCGACGTTCTGCATGCGCCTCCCAGTGGCCGGAGCACCGCCGGCACCACCCGAGCCAAGCTCCCGGTCGGGTGTGGTCGTAGGTGTTTATCCTTACTCAGCAATGGTGGTGGCATTGGGGAAGGGCTAAACCACCGGGGAAAACCATACTTGATGGTGAAAGGTCGAGGTACCGTCGGAATACGCCGCTCCGGCGGCACCCGAAAACAGAGTTTTCTCTGTGTTTGTATTTGCAGCTGCGACTGGTAGCGCCAGCCAGCCGGAGCAACATTGGAGAATAGCAAAACCCCCGACGTGTCGGTCAGGGGTGGTTTCATGGTCGGGGTTGCTGTCAGAGAGGCGGTGTGGAGCGGTGGAACTGAGAGCAGAGCTACCTACCACCCTGCTCTCGGTTTCGTATCTTCCTGCTGTGGCCGAGGGTGGCAGGCCGCCGGACCACCGTGTTGGAACCCCTAGGTGATTTGGACTAGGTTCTCTTCTTAGGTTGTGACCCATATTGTATAAAAGGGTCAAATTTTATGTGTTTCTAGAGTCTAGGCCATGTCCTTAGAGTCAACAGTACAAAGGACCATCCTCCATCACTGCTAGAGACTCAAGACTAAGAGAAATCAAGATTTAGAGAAAGAGATCTACGTTCGTCGATCTCAGGTCGACGATAGTCGTATTCAGCTCGACTAACTCAGAGATAAACTTCTCTTAACAGAGTTCGAGGATCTCTATTCTCAGGTCGACTAATACTTCATCTCTCAATGCCAAAGATCACTCAGCGCCAAAATAGACTCAGTGACATAATTCGCTCAAAGCCAAAGCTGTTCTCAGGTCAACAAACTTAGAGAACAAAACAAGAAGATTTCGTCAAGCAGCAGTCATCTATTCAGAGTTCGACAATCTTGTAACTCAGATCGACGAACAGCAATACTTAGCTCGACGAACTATGGACTCAGCTCGATGAATTCTGTCTTCTGGTCGACGATTCCAGACTAAGTTAATTCCTTCCTTCTGTCCCTATTATATTGCAGTAATTCCTGGGTAATTAATGCTCTAACATTCTCTGAATATTACCATTAGACAGAGCATTAATTACGGTCTTCATAAAGATTATTGCCTGCCATTTTTTCAATGAAACAGTTGGGGAAAGTAATCAATGCCGTGTAATTCTCAACGTCATCAGCATTGATTACATAAGTAATTTGAAAATTCAAATGGTCGTCGACAAACTAATGATCCTGATTCTGCTGAAAAGAAGAAGATACATGACATCAACAATATAAAGAGACAGAAAATCTTGATCTTTTTCATCTATTCTCAGTCTGCTCTAAGGCTTTCCAAGAGACAAATATACTTATCAGTTTAGAAGCCTGCTGTCGAGCGATCATCAAAGATGAAGGCCTATACCCTTGAACAAAGCTTCCACTCCTGAACCATTCAAGATCTCAGGGGAGCTTTGATAACAAATAAGAATCCACACAGTCTTCTCATTTTGACTTGAGAAAAGAAGACTTACATCACTCTCTCATTCCCACCTTTGTACAGGGTTTTAATTCTCTTCAAAATTATTCTGGTTGCAAGTCTCTTTCCAAAAGACTTGGGTTGGTTTTTGAGCACCTGATCAAAAGCTCACTGGTGACAGTGGCCTGATCAAAACCCTTAGTGGATTCCTACCAAGGGTGGTAGAAGAGTGGATGTACCCAGTTTGGGGAACTACTATAAATTTCTTGTATCGTCTGGTTGCTCTTTATTTTCTGTTCTTGCTGTGGCTATGTTAGTTAGATATTCTGTGATCTTTGATTTACTTTAATCTGTGATAGGTAGATATAGTTGTTAAAGGTAAAAAGAGTATATTGTTAAAGAAGAAATTTTTTAAAAAAAACACAAACATACTCTATTCACCCCCCCCCCCCCTCTAGAGTATATCAGATCTAACCCTAACTTTTAATTGGTATCAGAGGAGGTTCTTTTGGTTGTACAAGCTAACCCTTGAACCAAAGATACTAAGTTAGATCTGTTGTCTTTCATCTTCTAGATCTATACAGCATGGCACAGAACAAAGAATATGCAAGCACCAGACCTCCAGTGTGTAACTTGTCCAAGTTCACACTCTAGAAGGCAAGAATCAGACTCTACATGAATTCAATTGATGAGGACATCTTTAATTCCATCTTAACAGGACCACCAGCTCCAGTGGCTTCAACCTCATCAACTTCAACAGACATGAGTGCAGTTCCACCCCCTAGATGGACAGATGCAAAGAGAAAGGCAAAGATAGCTGATGCCAGAGCCATGAACATATTGGCTCAGGTCAGATGAGATATTTCAAAAGGTTGCTGAGTGCCTATCAACCAAGGCTATTTGGGACTCCCTAAATAAGATGGTGGATGGATCAGCAGATGAGAGGAAGGATAGAAGATCCAACCTCATCACTCAATATGAAAACTTCAAAAAGGATGAAGCTGAAATAGTGGAAGTGATATACAACAGACTCAGCTCCATTATCAGTGAGCTAAGGACTCTAGATAATGAAATCACTTTGACTAAAGTGAATGACAAGATCCTCATGTGCTTCCCCAGCACATGGTGTTGGGTATTGTATCCACAATTACCTAGATTTGAGGAAGCCTCCTGTCTAGCAAAGATGAATCCACAATGTATTTGATGATATATTTCAAGTTATGCTTGCAGTTATTCCACGCTAAGTACACACCAATGTCAGGGTGCAGTGGGTCAATATACACGGTTCTGCGCAACGTAATCCCTCGTTGAGAAGATCAGTGTGTTGGCCTACGTGTACTCTCTCTATTGGAGTATACTTACTTCCAAGTATAGGGCTGAGAAAGATCAAGAGCAGACAAGGAGCAAGGATGGGTCAAAGCAACTCACGGGAAGAAAGACGAAAATCGTCTAAGTAGAAATTGCGAGAATCACTAAGTGATTCTCGCCGATTCGACGAGAATCACTAGTGATTCTCGCCGAATCGTCGAGAATCACTCGCAGATCCTTGCCGATTGCTGCCGGCTGTCTCAACGCCGGCTTGATTTCTGCTTAAGGCATAATCGTCGAGAATCACTAGTTGATTCTCGCCGAATCATCGAGAATGACTTTGCATTCTCGCCGATTCGTCGAGAATGAATGATGATTCTCGTCGATTCTCTCCGGATGGCAAGATCTTCAGCCAGAATTCTGCCAAGTAGAATTCGGCGATAATCATAAGTGATTCTCGCCAATTCGTCGAGAATCACCAATGATTCTCGCCGAATTTGCCTTAGGCGAATTTCTTCTGCTCGCTGGACCAGACCAAATATTCAGGCGCTGTTTTGAACCGGATTTAGGGTTTCTTCTGGTGGGGCCCACAACGGTCATAAAGGAGTATTCTACTGTATAAATACACTTCTATTTTGAACGTAATGAAGGGTGAACCAAAACGAAAAAGGCCGACCGCTGACTTTACCTAACGGATCGTAGATCGCTATCCGCCGCCATCGCCGCTCGTGCAGGTTGTCGCCGTTGCTGATCATGATTTCTTCTCGATCTCCCGGCGATAGAAGCTCAGCCAAGCAACGCGTCTTACGTGTCTACCTAGAGATCCATTGTCTCTTGATTTGTTGATCGGGAATACCTTCCCTTTTCGAATCGATCGAGACGATCGATCCTTGCAAGACCGTTGGTAGACCTTGCTAGCTTTGCTATGAAGGTTGGATCTCCAAAGCTCAGCCGCCGCACTTCATTGCCGCCGCCGATCCTGACAGCTACGCCACCACACTTCTTGTCGTCGCTGGTTTCGGGGAGATTCTCTCTAAGAGAGCACTTAGGTCGTGGACTCTTCGACTTATTCAAGAACGCAACGTCGAACGAAGAGGGACACCAAGGGCTCCAAAAGTAGTTTGTATTTTATACATTTAAGTTTTTCTTTTGTTGTAAAGGAACGTTGGTTCCTCTGTGTAAGGGTTGGGTGCAACCCGTGGTGGAGGAGTGGTGACTCCTTCGTGTGGAAGAGTTACTTCCTTAGTGTGAGGATTGGTTTTCAATCCTATTGGTGAAGTGACCGAGTCGTATCTTGTTGGGAGATAGGTCGAAGGGAGAGAGTGGACGTACCCAAATCGGGGAACCACTATAAATTGCCTGTGTCTTTCTGTGTGGTGTTGTTTTGTTTATTTATGCAGGTATAGTTTTAATTCCGCAAAAACACTGCAAGACACCTATCCCCCCCATAGGTGAAGATAGTTGGCACTAGGTGGACATTCAAGTGGTATCAGAGGGAGGTTACTCATCAAAGGAGTTGACACCTCGAGTAAGTTCCTGTCTCTAGTGTCAACAAGAAGATAAGACTCAAGCATGGAGTTGGATTATGATGTCCCTCCTCTAAGACTCCCCTCATGTACAAAGGAGTACTATCCTATATGGAAGATGAGAGTACTATTTCATCTAGAGGCCATCGACCCTCGAGCATCACTCATTCTGGAAGAGGGTCCCTTCATTCCCATGAAGGCTTCCATCTCGGGGAAAGATCTCCAAATCCCCAAGTGTCCCAAAGAGATGCCGTAGACAGAGCTCTCACTGTTCAACCTGGACAAGGTGATTCGTCAGATCATCACTGATGTCTAGTCTGGACCATCTCGCTCTAAATTAGACAAGTGTAGGACAACCAAGTTCATATGGCAAACCATCTCAGACCTCATGGAGGGATCAGAGAAAGAAGGGATCAGTGGTCAGCAAGAGGATGAAGCCTATGTGGGGGTCCTCATTTCTGAAGATGAAGGGCATGATCAATCTGTCAGTATAAGGGCTCCTGTGTCCTTGTCAGAGACTGAAGAAGAAGTTGAGGAAAGCAGTTTTGATGAAGCTGACTCAACAGTCTCTGCCGATCTTGACGATAACCCTGAACAGCAAAGCTAGGAGCTGGTAACTTCTTCATCATGCCCCTCTCCTCTTGGAGTTCCTGAAGACAGGAATAGTTCAGAGGATTGTCCCTCTAGTGATGCAAGGGATATGGATAGCTTCAATCAGAAGATTGAAAATCTTGAATCCCTTCAGTGTGCTCTTCAGAAGAGCAACTTACTTGTTGAGGAGCAAGCTAAGGAGATTGCTCAGCTGAAGACCTTGATGAATATCCAATTGGAATCCATCAAGGTAAAGGACTCAAAGATCTCGGATCTAGAAAGTCATCTAGAGACCGAGAAGAGAATTGTTTCTAACTTTTCCACGATAGATGCTATCAAGAGAAAAGAAGAAAATGGGTGGATCTCCCGAATTATTAATTCATGGAGAAATGGGGAAACTGTGTTCAGACCCCCCACCCCGAGTAGGAAGGGCACTCATCATGCCTTCAGGTATGACCACAGAAACAACGTTGGTCACTGTAAGAATGATCAGCCCTCAGGTGGAAATACCCACAGCGCCAGAGCTATCATGGCTACCCATGAGAGAATACCCAAGCCTCATTCTGAACCCTTTGTATTCTCAGCCTCAGCCCCAACTCATCATGAATATGCAGGAACTAGCACTCACTGCAGTACTTTCCACCCTAGGACACAGGAAAGGGGGGTCAGAAAACATGTGGTAAGTACCAATGGGGCCTCTAGAAGTGTGCTGACTGAAAGGAAGGCACCACCTCCCAGGCCTCGTGACACTCACCACATGCATTCTTTCCACCCTCCCACGTGTCACGGTGGAAAAGGAAATTTTGTGAGCAGAACCAGCTTTATCCCGTTTAGACCTAAGCTCATTACTACCTCAGTCAACAGATCAGGTCTGAAACGGCGATACAACATTCACGAATGTTGGTGTTGTGGCAAGGTGGGTCACTTTGCCATAGATTGTTGGCACAATCCCTCTGTGCTAATGGCAAGGGCATATCCACTTCCTCTGAGCAGAGTTAGCCTTCCTGACAAGATTCCTATGGGAAGGCATTCGAGATTTTACACTGACAAGAACCTAGGACCCAGTACATATTGGGTTCCTAAGGCAAGGTAATTCTCTTTTGCAGGGCAGTCTAGGTTCATGTAAACATGATGGGAACTAGACAGGAGATGTTCCAAGAATGACTTGGAACAAGTACTTGGATTAAGTGCAGTGCTATCTACAATGGCATACTCAAATTGAACACCTGGTGTGTCTTAAACTGAAGATCTGAATGATAAATCTTATGATCCCAGGTACTTGCGTTCAGTTTCAATATTTGAGTCATATTATATTGATATTTACATATATATATATATACTTATATATCCACACAAATTTGTGAATTCCTTCTCTAAAAGGTAAGTGGTTATGTGTCTATATACACATATATGTTTTCACACCTGAGGACAGAATGAATCTATAAAATGACCTTAAAGTACTATCTGAAGAATTCTTTATAGTCACACATTTATAAATGTGAAAAGTGATCTAAATAGGCATAAGTTAGCCCATTTGAAATAAAGGAATGTATGCCAATAGGTGGAACAAAAGATTACTATCTCTCACCTAGAATTACTCTGGAATTAAGTATAGGGCTTATATTGTGTTTAAATCGATCGAGGTTACTTAATCAAGAAAAGACTTGGAGGCTGATGCTTATATACCTCGGTCATTGACTTGAGTGTAACAAAATTAACAAGCCTCTCGGAGTTATTTAGAAAATCCCGTCGAACTCTCCTAAATCATTGCTCCGTCTAAATCCCACTGCAATAGTCGAAGGAATCTATTAGAAAACCCAGTCAGAATCCCGTCTAACCCGCCCGGTTCGTAATACCGTATATCGCGTAAATCCCGTCGACCCTTCGTATCCCTTCGATTCGCTTACCTCCTTCGCAGTGTTCCATCGACTGGTCTCAGAGCGGCTTTAGAGTGGCTTCAATCCCCGGCATCCCGTCGACTTCCCGGAATCGCATGCATCCCGACAGTCTCGGCTTCGAATCTCGGTGACGACTTGAATCTAGACTCCTTCCCTAGCTCGTCCAGGCATTCCCGTCGATCCCGCCGATTCTGTCACCGTCATCCCGACAAACCATTCTGCGTTAGGGTAACGTTTCTTCCTCCTTACAGTGGCTTGTCTATAGTGTAGCTTCCTACTAGAGTTACTGATAAGGTTTAGACTTGGGTATTTTCTCCTTAGGTTTAAAATGGCTCCAAGAACCACCGCCGGCCTTGTCACTGGATGTGAACTGCTTCGAACAGGCTTTTCTCATGACTCGGATGAGTTCAGGAATATTATACTCATGCTTGAAGAGGTCGGACTCACATTCATCCTGGAGCACCCTTAGAAAATACTGGATAAGCAGGTGATGGAATTTTTTGCAACTGCAAAACTTCGGCGTGAAGATACTGTGATCAAGTGTAAGATTGCCGGTGTACGGATCAAAGTGTCTGTAGGGAAACTGACACAATATTTGCATCTCTCTAGCTCTGATTAGGAGGATTATCCGGATGAATAGGATCGAGCCAGGACCCTTCTGTTCTGTGGACTACCTAGAGGAACCAAATCCATCAAGAGGAAGGAAATGAACGAGGAAGGGAAGCTTCTGTCAGACATCATCGGGAAAGTCCTGATCTGTAAACCAGGCTCCCATGATCATATCTCGGGTGAGATGTTCAAAATTCTAGTGGTCATTGTCTGTTGGAAGAGATTCAACTGGGGGGCCATGTTGTTTGAGAGAATAAGAGATACTCTGCGAACCCCCAGTTTTGGACGGATTATTAGTCTTTATCTTAACCAACTGGATGGAGACAAATTCGATATAAGTAAAGGAGTTCCACTACACTATCTGAAGAAAATGGACTCCAGTGTCTTTGATAGATGGGAGAGAAGGACTGGGCAAGCTGCCGTAGGTGAAGAACGTGATGGGTCCCCGGCTGAGTCCCATGGGAATGAGGACGATAGGACTCTAGCTGACTCCTTGGCTTTACCCGGTGAAGTTCCTGATCTGCTGACTGCAGGAACTGAGGGGGAGTCTCAACTCGCTCCTACTGATGTTAGATCTGACATCTCTCAGATAGCCAAAGAGGCAGTTAATACCCTGTCCACTGATCTAGGTAATGAGGAGGAAGACCAGGAGGATGTGGACGATGCTACAGTTGAGAATGAGGATATGGAAGATGAGTCTGATGAAGAAGAGGATGATGAGGTTGAAGATGACACAACCTTGAGGGAAAGGGTTGAGATGATGGAGCCTCAGGATGATGCTGAAGTTCCATTTGAGGAACAAGCTCCGGTGATAGATCATGAGAAATCTGGTGCACAAATGGAGGGGGAGTCCTCTCAGCAACAATTGGTAAGCATTCCTGAGAAATCTACCAAGACTGCCAACTTTCCCTCTGTAGAAACCGTGCAAGTGTCCAGCTCGCCTAGTGAATCTGCTGAAGAGCCGGACTAAGGCTTGCCTCAGGGTCATTCATTGCAAGCTAATCTAGCTAATCATACTGTGAACATTGTTCAAGGAATTTTGGATGAACTCAAAGTTACTTTTGAGAAAGCACAAGACAAAGTGCTAAAAAGAATTAAGGAATCTGAGGATCTGATGCTAAAGAACGTAGTTGAAATTAATCACAAGCTGGATGTAATGGAAAAGAAGTTCGAGGATAAGTACACAATAGCCGGCACAGCTGTCTCTCTTCTTATGCAAGGACTTAAAAAGAACACGGATGACCTGGCAGTGGTTAATCAGAATGCACATGTTGTGGCTAATAGCATCCAAAAATTTGATGCCAACATGGTGACTCTAAACGCGAATCAAAAGACCCTGCTGAATGAATTTTCAAAGACAGTAAAGCACATTGATGAGTCCCTGCACGCTTACGTAAACTCAATTGCTGTGGAAGCCAAAAAGGGGGAGGAAGATTGTAAAGCTAAGATGGCAGGGCTTCAACAAGTAATACTCGACAACTTCGATCAAACTAATAGGTATTTATTTAAATCTAACAGATACTAATTGACAACTAAACTACGATCAATCTAATAAATAATATTTGACAACTTCGATCAATCGAATAGGTATGTTTTTGAAACGTCCCACTGGTTAGTTCAACAGGCCTCAGGCATTCACGTTCTGGTTGCCCCTCTGGAAGAGACTGCTGCTGCTGATGAGGAAGAAGAAAGGGTTGAAGAAGTTCCACTGAGTGAGGCTAAATCTAAGAAGGCTGCTAGGGCTATTGCAAGAGCTGAGCGCAGTGCCTGGTTTGACCAAGAAGCCCTAACAAAAGCTAAAGGCAATAAAAAAATTCAAGAAGGAACATCCAAGGAAACGCAAACGGAAAAGAAAATCAGATTAAAGGAGGATGAGGTGAGGAATGAAAGGTGGAGTCCGGTATCAAGGCGTATCATTCTGGATACATTTATAATACAATAGAGGGGGGAGATAAAACAGAACGACGTCTATAGTCAGTACGAGTGGGAGCTGCGCAAGACCTTTGAAGCTAAACGGAACATCTTCTTTAGGTCTAGCACTGTGGAGAATAAAGCTCCTCCCCCCAGATACTACCCCAATCAAAAGGAATACTTCGAAAGACAAAGCAGGAAACACTTGGCGCAGCAACTAAACGATGAAATAGCTAAGGAGAAAGAGACCTAGGATTTTTGCTGATGTATTCCTTTTTTTATCGTTCTTATCATGTTATCATATGAACAATTATTGTGGATATCTCTCTATATATATGTGATTTCATTATTGACTCTAGTATTGTTCTGTTTGCATTTATTGTTCTTCTCTTGATTTGCTATATGTATTATCTGGATTGGTGAAATTCATCTTAGCTAGTAGGATTTTGGCTTCTTCAAATAAGGGGAGATTGTTGGGTATTGTATCCACAATTACCTGGATTGGAGGAAGCCTTCTGTCTAGCTAAGATGAATCCACAATGTATTTGATGATATATTTCAAGTTGTGCTTGCAGTTATTCCACGCTAAGTACACACCAATGTCAGGGTGCAGTGGGTCAAAATACACGAGTCTGCGCAACGTAATCCCTCGTTGAGAAGATCAGTGTGTTGGCCTACGTGTACTCTCTCTATTGGAGTGCACTTACTTCCAAGTACAGGGCTGAGAAAGATCAAGAGCAGACAAGGAGGCGGGATGGGTCACTAGTTGATTTCTGCTTAAGATTAGTGTGATTTCATGATCAGTGTGTTGGCCTACGTGTCTCAATGCCGTCTTGATTTCTGCTTAAGGCAGAATCGTCGAGAATCACTAGTTGATTCTCGCCGAATCGTCGAGAATGACTTTGCATTCTCGCCGATTCGTCGAGAATGAATGATGATTCTCGTCGATTCTCTCTGGATGGCAAGTTCTTCAGCCAGAATTCTGCCAAGTAGAATTCGGCGAGAATCATAAGTGATTCTCGCCGATTCGTTGAGAATCACCAATGATTCTCGCCGAATTTTCCTTAGGCGAATTTCTTCTGCTCGCTGGACCAGACCAAATATTCAGGCGCAGTTTTGAACCGGATTTAGGGTTTCTTCTGGTGGGGCCCACAACGGTCATAAAGGAGTATTCTACTGTATAAATACACTCCTATTTTGAACGTAATGAAGGGTGAACCAAAACGAAAAAGGCCGGCCGCCGACTTGACCTAACGGATCATAGATCGCCGTCCGCCGCCATCGCCGCTCGTGCAGGTTGTCGCCGTTCCTGATCGTGGTTTCTTATCGATCTCCCGGCGAAAGAAGCCCAGCCAAGCAATGCGTCTCACGTGTCTACCTAGAGATTCCTTGTCTCTTTATTTGTTGATCGGGAATACCTTCCCTTTCCGAATCGATCGAGACGATCGATCCTAGCAAGACCGTTGGTAGACCTTGCTAGCTTTGCTACGAAGGTTGGATCTCCAAAGCTCAGCCGCCGCACTTCGTTGCCACCACCGATCCTGACAGCTACGTCGCCGCACTTCTTGCCGCCGCTTGTTTCGGGGAGATTCTCTCTAAGAGAGCACTTAGGTCGTGGACTCTTCGACTTATTCAAGAACGCAACGTCGAACGAAGAGGGACACCAAGGGCTACAAAAGTAGTTTGTATTTTATACATTCAAGTTTTCCTTTTGTTGTAAAGGAACGTTGGTTCCTCTGTGTAAGGGTTGGGTGCAACCTGTGGTGGAGTGGTGACTCCTTCATGTGGAAGAGTTACTTCCTTAGTGTGAGGATTGGTTTTCATTCATGTTGGTGAAGTGACCGAGTCATCCCTTGTTGGGAGATAGGTCGAAGGGGGAGAGTGGACGTACCCAAATTGGGGAACCACTATAAATTGCTTGTGTCTTTCTGTGTTGTGTTGTTTTGTTTATTTGTGCAGGTATAGTTTTAATTCCGCAAAAATGCTGCAAGACACCTATTACCCCCTCCCCCCATAGGTGAAGGTAGTTGGCACTAGGTGGACTTTCACATGGGACTCAAGAATCTGGCCCATCAGAGAAGCTTGAAGCACAACAGAGATCTCGACTGAAGCTCTACTAGGAAAGCTAAAGTCTTATGAGCAGCTGAAAAAATCAAGGGAAGCAGTAGCTGAAGTCAAGACTCCTACACCAACTAGGAAAGAGCACAACATAGCCTTCAAAGCTGCAGGAGACTCTGAAGTCATTCCTGTGAATGAATAATTGATGAGTCTCTTTGCCAAAAGATTCTTTAAGATGGCTAGAAAAGATTTCAGAAGAAAACCATCCAAGTATGAAGACAAGCCAAGGTATGACAAAATACCATCTAAAGAAGTAGTGTGTTTTGGCTACAGGAAACCTGGGCATTTCATCTCTGAGTGCCCAGAAGTTCAGAAGAAGGATAGAAGAAAGAAGGGTGACTCAAGGAAGGGTAACTACAAAAAGCCTTCCTCAAGCAAGCACAAGAGGAAGGACAAGGGCTTTGTTGCTGAGTCATGGAGTGACACTGAAGAAGAGTCAACCTCCTCCAGCTCCAGTGAGGATGAAGAAGAGCAGAAGGCCAAAGAAGTTTGCCTCATGGCTATTGAGGCAGGCAGTAGCAAATCAGATGCTGATGAGTCTGAAGATGAAGAGCTCTTATCAGCTGAGGATCAAGTAATAGCCTCTTATGATTTTGAATCAGAGGAATTTAAACTTGAATTTAAAATTTTGTGCTTAGACTTAATTAGCTCTGAGAAGGAAATCAAACTCCTTAGAAAAAAATTAAATGACCTAGATAAAACTACTGTAGAGAATGCTAACCTAACAAATGAACTTATCTCTGCGAATCAACAAATATCCTTTTTGAAATCTGAACTTAGTAAGGACAAGATATTAGAAGAATCCTTAAATAGGAGAAGTCTACAATTATTAGATATCACTAGTACTGTAAATGTTAGGATCAACAATAGTAAACTAAGATTAGGTGCCTCCCCTAGTAATCCACCTATAATTCAGAAAAACAATCTTTCCAAACCAGTAAAGTTTATATCCGACAAAGGAAAGAAAAATACTAAACAGGTCAATAGGGTTAATAAAGTTCTTGAACAGATTGAAATTAAAAATAACCTCAATAAGCAGAAAAACAAAAATGATAATGTTCAGCAGTTATCGTCGAACGCAGATCGACGATATATGAATAGATCGTCGAACTCAGAACGACGATCTCTGAACGCAAACTTGAGTAATAATCATTCTTCGATCTATGATCGACGACATCAGTATGGTTCGTCGAACAGAGATCGACGATTTTGGTACTCCAAGAATGAATACTCTCATTCTTCAAGTAGAGATCGACGATCTCATCCAACATCGTCGAGCTTAGTTCGACGATCCAACCAGAAATCATCGATCCCAGATTTTAACAACAGAAATCCAAATTCTAAGAGCAACTTTAATCCCTTTAGCACATGGATAATACCACCCAGAAGATATCATCCAAAAGGCTATAAAGATCTACCTGAATGCTCATATATTTCCAGTTATTCCTATGTAAATCAACAAGGACCCAAGGTCACCTAGGTCAAGAACAAATAATTGTTATACTTGTAGATGAAGACCTATCCAGCATATAATCAACACTGGTATCTGGATAGTGGCTGCTCCAAGTACATGATAGGCAGCAAGGACAACTTAATTGACTATAAGTCCAAGGTGGGACCAAAAGTCATCTTTGGTGATTCAAATTGTGGCCAAACAGAGGGCTATGGCAAAATCAGGATTGGAGCTGTAACTTTTAAGAAAGTTGCATATGTGAGTGTACTGAAGCACAATCTTATCTCCATAAGCCAACTCTGTGATGAAGGTTATCATGTATCATTCAACTCTGAATCCTGTACTATTATCTCAAGAGATAACAAACCAGTTTTAATTGGCAGTAGCCAAGGAAACATATATTTAGTTAATTTCCAGTCTATTACTTCAGATATATGTCTGCTTAACTTAGTTAATAGTCAAAATGACTTATGGCATAAGAGATTAGGACATGTAAATCTGAAAAACATTGCTTGGCTATCTAAGGACAACCTTGTGAGAGGTTTACCTTCTGGCCCCTACAAGAAGGAAGGCCTCTGCAGGGCTTGTCAACTAGGCAAGCAAACTAAATCTAGTTTTAAATCCATTAATAAGAGTGATTCACCTAGGATTTTGTACTTACTATATATGGACCTTTTTGGCCCTGTTGCTGTACAAAGCCAAGGAGGGAAGTCTTATACCTTAGTGGTTATAGATGACTTCTCCAGATTCACTTGGGTTTTCTTTTTAAGAGCAAAGTCAGATACTTTTCAAGTTCTTACAGATTTTCTCAAGAACATACAGATTGAGTATTCTACTCAAGTTGTATTGATCAGAAGTGATCATGACACTGAGTTTTAGTCTCTTCTTATGCTAGAGTTCTATAGGAAAGAAGGTATAAGACACTGCTTATCAGCTCCTAGAACTCCTCAACAAAATGGGGTAGCTGAAAGGAAAAATAGAACACTCATTGAAGCTGCAGGCATATTACTTATAGATGCTTACATGCCCCTATCCTATTGGGCAGAGGCAGTGAGCACATCAAACTATGTCCTGAA